>CM016726.1:19039513-19321200 GCA_005771605.1 Scutellaria baicalensis
TAACTCCCACGATTGCGAGAATCTCGCCACTTCCCAAGTTTTTAGGAGAAAATCTCAACTGCCACATCCCACTCCTAGGAAATCACGTTTCTCTCAGGGAGTATATATATATCTTTTGTTTTTCTAATTGACACAATCACAATCCTAATTTATATACTAAGCATTCAAAATCGAGAGCAACACTTTTGTGAGATTACTGACTTGAGCGTCGGAGTCCCTTCACCGGGAAAAACCCCCGGTGTTCTTTGTTTTGCAGGTTTTCTTAATCGGAGAATTCCAATCATCGTCGGAGAATTTCGAACGGCATCGGAAAAGTGAAGGATCGGAGTCGAGACAAATCAATTGGCGCCGTCTGTGGGAAAGATTTTTTGAACTTTGAGCATTTAAGACGTAGAAGATTACAAAAATGGTGAATACCAGAGGATCAAGAAGAAGGTTGGATGAAGGAGCACCGTCCGTGCAACAAAACGAGGATCGGAATTTCGCACCGGCAAATCCTCCCGGCACTGTCACATTGACGCCGGAGGAACTCTCGGCTTTAATAGAGACTGCTGTTCAAAAAGCCTTGGGCAAGCAGAAGGTGGATTCACAACAGGATAACACTGACATACCTGTTGGAAGGGAACAAGAGGCGACAGATCTCGGATGGATGAACAGGAAAGCCAATCTGGTCCACCCTCGTGGCCAAAAAAGAGGACATGACGAACTATCCGAGAGAGTAGATGGTTTACGAAAGGAGCTACGGGAAGTTCAGCGAACTGTTCGACGTATTCCTCGGAGTTCCAGAGGTAATCCTTTCTCTGAGGAGGTGATGGAAGACGAGTTGCCCGCCTCTTTTCGGCCGGTGAATTTTGAATATGATGGTGCTACAGATTCGTGGGATCATATATGTAGATTCGACAATACTGCTCTGCTGCATCGGTATTCAGATGGCATTAAGTGTAGGGTGTTCGCCACTACCCTCACTAAGGCTGCTCAGACATGGTTCAGTCAGCTGAATGATGGGACAATTCATAATTCGAACAACTGTCGGAGTTGTTTTTACATCAGTTCGCTAGTTCCAGAAAGCAGAGACGATCTACCCAGACATTGTTCGGTGTGAGGCAGAAAGGGGATGAAACCCTACGGAACTATGTTAAAAGGTTTACTGCTGCTACCTTAGAAGCTCCTGAGGCTTCGGACGATCTGGTTGTAAGTGCGTTCATCCAAGGGTTGAAAGAAGGGGATCTCCATACTTCGCTGGTTAAGAAGACCCCCCAACAATTTTTGACGAACTGTTGCAAAGGTCTACCAGTACATTAACTTGGAGGAAGCAGTTCGAATGAAGAAGGGATAAACTTCCAATCGCATGAGCAGGACGCAACATGATCATGAAGCGACCAGAAGGAGAGAGGGGGGCGAACAGCGAGCAAGATTTGCTCCACCCCCTTTAAGAGAAAATAAGACAGGGCGGAGGTATGAACAGTATACGCCCATGACTATGACCCCGGGACCGGTGTTGATGGAAATATGGAACCTGCCCCAATTGAAGTGGCCGTCGACCTGGAGCCCTAATCCGAAGAAAACCAGCTACTTTCGGCAACGGTAAATTGTGTCGTTTTCATAATGAATATGGGCATGGAACTGATGAATGTTTACATTTGCGAGATGAACTGGAAAGACTAATCAGGGAGAACAAGTTAGCCCGTTTTGTTCGTCAGAACCGATCAAACCGCGAGCATCGGAATGATCGAAGAGAGCCCAGACAAGATAGAAGTCAGGAACAACAGGAATTACCTCCACCACCACCACCCCCGGCGCGAGCTAGACCCGAACAAGAAGAAAGGCCTACTATTCACATGATCATGGGTGGGCCGACAGATTGAGATTCTAATAGAGCTCGTAAGGCGAGACTCAACTCTGTTAAGCGCGAACAGAATACAGTTCATTCTATTTTCGAAGAGGTTGCAATTGAGTTCGGAGTTCGCGATCGAGTTGCTATTCAGAGCCCTCAGTTCGATGTTATGGTGATCGTTGCAGAGATAGGGGGTTTTAACGTTGAACGGGTGTTTGTGGATACTGGCAGTTCGGTGGACATCATGTTCATGGACTGTTTCAGAAAGATGAGATCTACGGTAGAGGTAAAGCCTGTAGAAACTTCACTTTATGGTTTTTCAGGGGAGTCTGTGACGGTGTATGGCAAAATTCAGTTGCCTATGGTCTTAGGAGACGAAGAGTGGAGGCAGAACAAAATGACGACCTTCCTTATAGTGGATGCGCCTTCTCAATATAACGTGATTTTGGGTCGACCTTCCTTGAGTTCATATGCTGCCGTTATCTCACCTGCCCATTTGATGATGAAGTTTCCAGTTGAGAATGAGGAAGGGAGAATAGTTGGAGTTGGAGTTGTTCATGGCGATCAACAAACTGCTCGGCGTTGTTATGTCGCTGCAGTTCGACAATCCGAATCTCGCAAGCGCCATAGCGAACAGAGAGATGATAGCGATCGCGGAAGGGATAAAAGTCTGAAGAAAGATGGTAACACAAGCACAGTGGAGTTCGCAGAAGGTGAACTAATGAGTGTGGAGTTAATCCCGGAGCTACCTGGACATTCAGTTCGTCTTGGAAGTCAATTGTCAGAACGAACCAGAGGAGAAATTGTGGCTGCTCTTAAAGACAATGTGGATTTGTTCGCCTGGAAACCGGAAGATATGAAGGGTATAAACCCGGAAGTAGTTGTTCATAAGCTGAATATCAAGCCTGATGTTCGACCAGTTAAGCAGAAGCTAAGGCATTTCGGGGAACAACAGAATAAAATCATCAAGGAAGAGATTGAGAAGTTGCTCGAAATTGGACACATTGAGGAGATCCAGTATCCTCGATGGTTGGCAAACGTTGTGTTAGTCCCGAAGCCAGGAAATAAGTGGCGGATGTGTATCGACTTCCGAGATTTGAATAAAGCCTGCCCCAAAGACCATTATCCTCTTCCGCGGATCGACAAACTGGTGGATTCTACTGCCGGATGCGAACTATTGAGCATGATGGATGCAGCCCAAGGATACCATCAAATCATGTTGCACCCAGAGGATAAACCCAATGTGGCCTTTATCACATCATCAGGTACATATTGCTATACTGTTATGCCATTCGGACTGAAAAATGCAGGAGCTACCTACCAACGAATGGTGAACGAAGTGTTTAAACACCAACTGGGCCGCAATATGGAAGCATATGTTGATGATATGCTAGTAAAAAGCATACAGGCGAACACCCATGCAGATGACTTGAGGGAAACGATGGCCACAATCCGAAAACATGGGATGCGATTGAATCCAGCCAAGTGTTCGTTCGGTGTGCGCGCAGGGAAATTTTTGGGGTATATGGTGACGAACAGGGGGATCGAGGTAAACCCCAGCAAAGTTCGAGCTATACAAGAAATGACGCCTCCTCGAACCATTAAAGAAGTGCAGACATTAACAGGCCGCATTGTTGCCTTAAGTAGGTTTATATCCAGGTTGGCGGACAGGGGTTTGCCTTTCTTCAAAATTCTAAGGAAGAGTGGTCGGTTTAGTTAGGATGACGAATGCCAGAAAGCGTTCGAAGAATTGAAGGCATTTCTCCTCACACTCCCTTTATTAAAGCAGCCTGTGAAGGGAAGTATGATGGTCGTTTACTTGGCAGTTGGAGAAGAATCAGTCAGTTCGGTTCTTGTTCGAGAGGAAAGAAGGGATCAATTCCCCGTGTACTTTGTTAGTAAAGTTCTGCATGGGGCAGAAGTTCGCTATACTGAAGTAGAAAAGGTTGCTTATGCCTTAGTCACCACGGCCAGGAGACTGAGGCCATATTTTTTGGGTTATGAGATCACGGTGCGAACGAACCATCCGCTGAGTATAGTGTTGGGCAAACCGGAGGCATCCGGAAGATTAGTCAAGTGGGCGATCGAGCTGGGACAGTTCGATTTGAAGTATGAACCACGAACTGCTATAAAAGGTCAAGCCTTGGCTGATTTCATTCAGGAAACAACCAGGCTACAGGATAAGAAAGAATGAGAAGTTTTTGTCGATGGGTCCTCGTCCCGCCAGGGCGCAGGAGCAGGGATATTGCTGATTAGCCCCGAGAAAGATGAGTTAGAGTTCGCCATAAAATTTCAATTTAAAGCATCTAACAATGAAGCAGAATATGAAGCTTTTTTGCAGGGTTTGAAAATAGCCGAGCAGGCTGGAGCTCGCGATCTGACAGTTAAGTCGGATTCACAATTGGTTACACAACAACTCAAAAACCAATGTGAAATTAAAGAAGATCGTATGATTTCTTATGTACAACAAATACGAGAGATGGAGAAACGATTTGAAAAGCTACAGATCGAGCAAATACCTCGGAGTGAAAATCAGAGGGCAGATTATCTGGCTAAAATAGGGAGTTCGCTGCAGGACTGTTCGAAGAGAAGTATTACAGTCATGGGGGTAGGAAAGGAAAATGAAGTGCTGAATATTGACTTGGCCGAACAAGACTGGAGAACTCCTTTCTTGAAATTTCTAGGAGGAATCAGAGATGGATTAGCAAAAGATCTCGAGAAATTGGAAAAACAAGCTCGGTTCTACTACATGTTAGATGGGGCGTTGTATCGAAAAACTTTCCTACCAACAGATGCTAGATGTTTATCCAAAGAGGAGGGGCTTAAGGTTTTAAAGGAAGCGCACGAAGGAGGATGTGCCGAACATGCGGGGGCTCGAGCATTGGCTCGCAAGGTCGCACGAGCTGGTTTCTACTGGCCAACGATGAAGAATGACGCCGAAGAACTAGTTCGGAAATGCAATGCCTGTCAGAAACATGGTTGGCGAATTCGCACGCCAGCAACAGATATGCTTACGGTATGTTCGCCTTGCCCTTTTGCCAGATGGGGAATTGATATAGTTGGTCCACTTGTTAAAACCAGAGGAAATAAGCAATTCTTGGTAGTAGCTGTGGATTACTTCACTAAGTGGGTTGAAGCCGAACCCTTGGTTAAGATCGTCGAACCAGATATGATCCACTTTATATGGAAGAGTATTTGTTGCAGATTCGGCTTACCCAGAATTTTAGTGTCAGATAACGGAGCCCAATTCAGAGGCAAAAAGATTACAGGATGGTGTAAAGAGATGAAAATTTTACAGGTGTTTACCCCAGTAGCTCATCCTCAAGCAAATGGACAAGTCGAAGTGGTTAATCGAATAATTCTAGATGGAATCAAAAAACGGCTGGAATTTGAGAAGTCGAACTGGGTGGACGAACTGCCATCCGTTTTATGGGCATATCGAACTTCACCTAGATCGACTACGGGAGAAACTCCTTTCAGTTTGGCATTTGGCATGGAAGCGGTAGTCCCAGCTGAAATTCAGGGAGAAGCTCTACGAATCACTAATTTTGATCCACAGCAGAATGAAGAATTAATTCGAACAGATTTGTTATTTCTGGAGGAAATTCGAGATGAAGCCAGAGTTCGCCACGAGTTATACAAGAGGCGTATTCAAGCAGCTTTCAACAGAAAAGTTCGAAAAAGAGAGTTTCAAGTAGGGGATTTGGTTCTAAGGCAATCGGATGCCTTGTTGGAGATCGGAAAGCTTGATGCCATTTGGGAAGGACCATATACTGTTACAAAAGTCTTACCAGGTGGATCATACGAGCTCGCCGATGAACATGGAAAGGAACTGCCAAGACCTTGGCACATCAACCACTTGAAGAAATTTTACACTTGAAATCTCAAACCCCAGTATGTTGCTTTTTATTTTTTCAAGTTGTTGTTTTTATGAATAATAGATATTTTTCTGCTCCGTGGACGTAGGTCGATTTGACCGAACCACGTTACATCTTCGAGTCTTTTTATGTTGATTTTGCTTAACTCTTACAAAAACACAATCATATTGTGGAACGAACTCACAGTTCCCTCGGAACTCAACGATTACGAACTCACAGTTCCCTCGGAACTCAACGATTAAGCACGAAGCAGTTCCCTCGGAACTCAACGATTAAGCACGAAGCAGTTCCCTCGGAACTCAACGATCAAGAACGAAGCAGTTCCCTCGGAACTCAACGATGAAGCGCGAAGTAGTTCCCTCGGAACTCAATGATTAAGTACGAGAAGTTCCTTCGGAACTTAATGATTAAGCATGTTAAAGTTCCCTCGGAACTCATGAATCGAGCATATTGAAGAAGTTCCCTCGGAACTTCTTGATTAAGCATGTTACGAACTCAATGATCGATGCAAATTAAAGAAGTTCTATCGAACTTAAGGATTAGGCGAAATAAAGAGAACTCTTTCCAGACAAAGTGTTTGATTCATTACTTTACAGATGTTTATTCGATATGTTAGTAATTGTGTAAATGTTTGATTTATTAAGTAAGAAAACACGAAGACAGGCGAACTACAAGAAAAAAGTTGATTCATTACAAAACGTTTACAAGTTTGATAAAAAACAAAGTACAAGTAGAAAAAATCTAAGTATGATCAGGAGAAGGAGTTAGTTGGGCATCAATTGGTTCGAGAAGTTCGAACGTTTCTTCAGGAAGAGGAGGAGTTGGACTGCGAGGATTTTCAACTGGAGCAGGAAGCGACGAACTCGGGCCAGGGAGGTCGAGCTGATTGTCCGGAAGGACTTCCTTGAGTGCCTCCTCAAGACAACCCGACCACCATTGTTCGGTGTTTATGTCGCCGTTCGGGTCGCCCCGCCAACCAGGTGGAATGGAGTGAGTCCGCATCACCTCCTGGGCTAGCTCGTTCACATCGAACTGAACAGCCTCCCCGGCTCGCTCCTGGCAGAGTCGAACTGCCTCTTCGAAGTAAGTCACTGCCATCGGAGCCGCCTTGGACAGGAATAGAAGGGAGTCCCAAAGGCGGAAGACGAGCCTTTCTCGGAACTCTTCCGCCAGCAGCTTCATCTCTGGGCTCCGAGCGAACTGATAGAAGCCATTTTTATACATGACTTCTCCAAATTCAGCTCGGGACCTCTCGGCCTCTTCCAGCTTCTCCCGCAGGTTTTCATTTTCAGCTCGCGCATTTGAGATGGCGGTTTGCTGCTCCACGGCGAACTGCTCCTTAGCCAGTAGGAGCTCTTCCTTCTTTGCCACCTCGGAGCGAGCTACAGCTAATTCCAGCTCTCTCTCTTCCAGCTGAACAGATAGGTTTTCAACCTTGCTGGCATGATCGCTCAGATCGCTCTCCAAGGTGTGCTTTTCTTGAAGAGTGCTCCTCAACCTATCCCGTCGCTTAAAAGCCCTTTCACCCCTGGCCTCGAAGCGCTTGGCCAGACTGGCAAGTAGAGAGAGGTCCTCCTCGAGCTCCTTCCTCTCAGGGTCTTCCTCCCCTTTCTTCTTCCCCTTTGCCACTGCCTTGCCCGATTTGACTAAGGCTCGAGCCTGCTCGGACTCCACTGCAGTTCGCACCACCTCTTTCGAGGCGCCCTCCTCAGTTCGCGGTTTTTTGGCGGGTGCCTTCTTTTGCGAGCTCGAAGGCGCCTTTTTCTTCCGTCGAAGAGGAGCATCTTCGACTGGGTCAGAGGTGGGGATGGCAGCCTCGGTGACAGGACGAACAGGAGAGGCCTCGGCCAAGTTCAGGCTAGCTTTTGGCGCTAGTTCGCCTAATCTTCTCTCTTCTTTCTCACGGAAGGCCGCCGCTTGGCGGCTGTTCACCGCATCATCTGCTGGCGAGAAGGCAGCCTTGCCTCCGGACTTGAGAACGAAAAAGTTATTCATTTCTCGATCTGTGACATAAAACGCGAACTGTTAGTATAAAAATATATATATATATATATAATTAAATTAGCAACCTAAGTTGAACTGGCGTGAAATTGGAGTGTTCGGATAAAACCCCCAGAAGGCCAACAAGGGTTCGCATGAACTCATGCGAACAATGTCGAACATCCCTTCCCGAAACAGCCGGGCTAAAGCCCCAAGTTCGAACTCCCTTGCGGGAGCGGGCTCATTGAGGCTCGAACTCTCAACCCAGGGGTGAGTTCGGAAGGTGTTATTGTTAGGAACACGAACAAAAAAATAGTATTTTTCCCAGGAGCTGATTTTTTCATCTCCTGGGGACAAAAAGAGAGCTCGTTTTTGTCCGCTTCTAGGGCTCAAATAGAAGCGGAAAGGATTAGTGCGTTTGAGAACGAAGCATGAACGAAATTGTTCGGCAGTCGGTTCGACCCCCATCCATTTACACACCATATAAAAAGCTACAATGTAACTTATGGAATTCGGGTGTAATTGATTAGGGCACACCCCATAGGCCGAACTGACCTCAAGAAGGAATGGATGAATAGGAGGGACTAGACCTACGCTCACGTGTCTTAAGAACCACGTGTAGCACCCGGGGGGAGCCCGATGAGGACGATCATCGGGGCCGGGAATAACAATGGAATAGCCCGCCGCTGTAATAAGCGAGCTAAGGAGTATAGTGTGTGTAGGAGTAACTTTTGTGGCGGAGAAAACATCTTGAACAGATTTTTTGCGAGACCGCTTAGGAGGGGAAGAGGAGGAAAGGATTTGACGACTAGAAGAGGAAGCCGTCGGGATGGGCGAATCTGAGGCAGTTCGCAAGGGAAATTCCTCAAACCTTCCTCAGATTCACTCTCATCCCTCAGATGGATCAAGAAAGGAGAAGAAGAAGTCATTTTGAAGAAGAATACGAAAGAAGAAGAGAAGGAAGAGTACCTGGGTTTTTTGTGTTTGAAACTTGGAAAATCTCAAAGAGGAGTATTCTTACTTAAGGAAAGAGAAGTGAGTTTTTGCAGAAGAGGTTTTGCAAAAATGAGAAAGGGGTATATATAGGCGAAAATCCTTGATTTTGGGGGGAAAACTGAAAAGTCACAAGATCTCAGCCGTCTGGAGCAGTTCGATCCAACGGTGAAGGCGAAACGTCGCATATCCAACCGTTGGATACAGTTCGATCCAACGGTGGATACGAAAGGACGCGTTTAAAAGGACGGAGATAATCTCGCCCGTTGGATGCAGTTCGATCCAACGGAGATAACAGCTTTGATCTTATCCGTAGGATTCAGTTCGATCTGACGGTGAAAATCAATCGGCGCCTAGGGATTAACGTACTGACAAATGCGATCTTAGCCGTCAGATATAGTTCGATCGAACGGCAACGACGAAAGGGCACCTCGGGATGGAGAAAACGTCGCAGGCGAATGATGGATGGGACGTGATGCTTCTTGAAGAAGCTTCATAGATTGACAACAGCTCGAACTGTGCGATTACAGTTCGCACTCTGAAAGGGGGGAGTACTGATGTGGTCGAACTGACCACATTCAAACTACCTCGAAAACCCGACCCGGAGTTGAAGGACGATCGACGCGAACAAATTAGGAAATAATGAGTTCGTTCAAGCGAACAAATATATCTGGCATGTCAATCGAACTGATCCAACTCGTAACCCGTAATGTCGAACTGAGATGTGGGACGCCGAGCTGATACGAGCGAACTAATTCAAATTTGAGATAACTCCCACGATTGCGAGAATCTCGCCACTTCCCAAGTTTTTAGGAGAAAATCTCAACTGCCACATCCCACTCCTAGGAAATCACGTTTCTCTCAGGGAGTATATATATATCTTTTGTTTTTCTAATTGGCACACACAATCACAATCCTAATTTATATACTAAGCATTCAAAATCGAGAGCAACACTTTTGTGAGATTACTGACTTGAGCGTCGGAGCCCCTTCACCGGGAAAAACCCCCGGTGTTCTTTGTTTTGCAGGTTTTCTTAATCGGAGAATTCCAATCATCGTCGGAGAATTTCGAACGGCATCGGAAAAGTGAAGGATCGGAGTCGAGACAAATCATATCTGATAATTGGTACCGTGTGAGAGGGGTAAAATGAAAAGTTATATAAAATCAAATACTTAATTACCAACAATTGGTAACATACACTTATTTTTAAATTAGTAAAATCTTATACAATATCTACTCTTTCTAAAAATATAAATCTCAGTACTGTGGAATTTTAATTTTTTAATGGGATATCTAGTTTCAAGACACAATAGAATTGTTTTATAAATAATTTAAGACTAATATTTATAAATTATTCCAAATTGAAGAGAAAAAAAAAAAAAATCAACGGCACGATGATTCGAATGAGAGTTTGCATTATACTAACTTTTCCAATTGAAAAACACTAGTTCTTGTGAGACCTTAAAGATATCATTTTATGAGATGAGTAATTTCATGAATTATAAAAGATTGTTTGATTTGTAAATATAAAATTATGATAAGTTTAATGGAACTTCAAATCGTGATGTTATTCTTTTAGACGGTTTCATGTAATTTCGTGTTAGAAATTAAATTAGTGATAAATGAATATATTTGGGGGTGATTCTATATTACATCAATTGTATTAATAAACCAAACTCTCCACCCATTTTCAACCATCAAATCTGAAATCGTTGAAGATCAAGATGCAATAGTCTTAAATTAAAGGTAAAATATTTTGTGCAACTGGTGCATGGATCTAGGATCTATGCACCGGGTCGACCCGCCCCATGCGCCTCTTAAGCGCGTTTTCACGTGTCCCAACGCGCTCTCACACGCTCCCACCTGCTTGGTGGGTACGCTCAAACCCACCAAAATTCGCATCAGGCAGTCATACTCTCATGTTATATTAGCGTTACCCTCATGAGGTTAACACTAACATAACATGAGGTTAACACTAACATAACATGAGGTTAACACTAACATAACATGAAGGTAACCCTAACATGACGTGAGGGTCACTCTAACATAACATGAATGTATGATTAACATTGTTTTTTACCTTCATGTTATGTTAATGTTACTTTCATGTTATGTTAGTGTTATCTTCATGTTGTTTTAGTTCAGTGATTTTAAACTAAGGGTATGAAATCTGGAGATGGGGTCACATTAATATGTAACCCTAACATAACACGAAGGTAACACTAACATAACGTGAAGGTAACTACTAAAACACCCGAAAAAAATAAAGAGGTGCGGGCTGGGTGAGATCCGTGCAACTGACGCACAGGAGAGTAACTCTAAAACTGAAAATTGGTGGAGGGTCTGATGTATTAATACATCTGATCTACTAAACAATTACCCCATATATTTGTTAATTAAAACAGTAGATCGAATTGAAAAGATTCCTTAACTTTAACGACAAACAATAAAACAAAACCTTTGACATTTGATGATTCGGAAAATCCTTATACAATTAGTAAAAAAATGAAGTCGTGGCACAAAATGAATCACACAATAAATAGAATATTAATAATTAGAGTATGATGATGAAGATGAAATATTAAGCAATGATGTACAACTTGGAAGCATCATACAAAAATCGGAGGAGTCTTTGCATTTACTCCGCCGAATTTTCGGTGCTCCATCATTTCTTTTTCCTTAAATTGTCCAACTTTCTCATTAATTCTTCAACTTATGCTTTAATTTCATGTTTTGAAGCCTAATAGTGTGAGTATAAATTAATTTATTAATAGAATAATAAAATACGAACTTCTAATAAAGAATTTAGACCAAGAAAAGAGAAGATTTCTAGTCATATTTATATTAGAAAAATGTTTTAATTTAAAAAATAAGCATGTTTGAGAACTCATAGATTCTTTTTAGACCATACTTCCCTCCATTCTATAAAAGTAACCTATATTTATTTTACAGAGATAAAAACAATGCAGTTCATATAGTTAACATATTTGAAGTTTTAGTTATACATTTAAACTTTATTAATTGAGACACACATTGAATGATTTTTTTCCCCAAAGGTAGAAATTGAGGTGATTATATCAATGTACATTAATTACTTAATGACATATATGTAATTGAAAATTAAAAAACATATTAACATAGTAACAAATCTATTTTTATGAGATGAATGAAAATAATTAATCAGATCTATTTTTTTGGATGGGGCGAGTAATTGTTAAAGAATATATAAATTAGGGAGGATTTCTAAAATACCCATTTTCATAAGCCAAGGAACTTTTTTACCCATTTTTAGAAAAATAACTTTTTTACCCAAATTTTAAAGTGAAATCTCCATAATACCCTTAATTTTAGTTATATTTACATAAGAAAAGAATCTAAGAGACTCTACTCGTGTCCAGAAACTCTAGTCGCGTCCAGGAAACTCGACTCGTGTCCAGAAACTCTAGTCGCGTCTACCTTTCAGATAAGGTTCAACATATCATGAATACAAAATATAATATTATGTTCACGATATGCTGATATCGTGTTCATGATATGCTGATATGCTAATATCGTGTTCACAATATACTGATATTGTGTTCACGATATGCTGATATCGTGTTCATGATATGCTGATATGCTGATATCGTGTTCACGATATGCTGATATCGTGTTCATGATATGCTGATATGCTGATATCGTGATCACAATATGCTGATATCGTGTTCACGATATGCTGATATACTGATATTGTGTTCACGATATCCTGATATCGTGTTCATGATATGCTGATATGCTGATATCGTGTTCACAATATGCTGATATGATATCAGAGGTATTTCCATTTATGTAAATATAAACTTAAGTTGAGGGCTAAAAAAATTATTTCTTCAATAAATGGGTATAAAAGTTCCTTGACATACCAAAATAGGTAAACTCAGGTATTTCCACTATAAATTATGTATAAGGCGTGAAAAGAGACCTAGTACAGTAGTACCACATTCTTCCCAAAAAATTCTCATGTAAATGTAAACATAGATTTATGTGAATTTTGAGCTATGCAATATTATAGTACTGATCATGTTTTATTTAATAGGATATATATTGTTACTCATAATGTTGTAAAAAAGCTTATATGAGATAATCTTGTCACTGTAGCTTATATGAGATAATCTAATTATTAAAACAAAACTGATTTTCACAAATTTATACATGAGATGTGAGTTGTGAGTGAATTCATCTCACATAACTAAATTCCTGAGACAATCACTTTGTGTATATAATTTAGTATGCTGCCACAATTTGTTGGTGTGGTAGAGATTAATTTTTTCTAAAATTATTGTTTCTTTTATCGAATATGATTGTAAGGTAACCAAAAGTCAACTTTTCTAATCAAATAATGTTGTCAAATTAATAAATAAGTACTGTACCAAACTATATCATGAAGATAGTTCAATATATATATATATATATTATATATATGTTTAATTAATGTACTATAGAACGTGCCCTAAACTGAATATAAGTTAGAGAAGGGATTGAAGAAGATTAAGAAAGTTAATTAGTAATTATGATTTATAAAATGTGAAAAAGTAATTATTGTGAAAGCTAAGTTGTAACTAAACAAGATTATTTTTGCAGGACGACAGTTCCCACACGCATGGCAGGAGATTCCACCTCCCCTTTGATGACCTCACCTCCTACTAAGTAGTTTATAATTAGTTTATAAAATATAAAATCATGGATATATATATATATATATATAAAAAAAATAAAGAAGAAAGATCCATAACTGAAGAAATTAAAATGATCGAAAGACAATTGGAGATTCTCAGTAATGCTTGGTGTTGGAAGTTTTCAAATTAAGTTAAATTATCAAATCGTTCCCCTTAATATTTTTAAAGTTAAAGCCCATTTGGATAATAAAATTTTGTATGTTATTAATAGCATTCTTTAAAAAACTTGAGTGCTTGTTTTTCTTAAATTCCATTTAACATGTGAGACGAGGCATGTTGCTAACTCAAGCATGTACATCTTAATTTCTACTTTATTTTTCTAATATACCAAATATCATTTTCGTTATGTGACACCTCGAGTGTGTTTATGGGCTATAAATTAAAAGCTTTGTTGTTTGGATAAATTAATTTTAAAGAAAAGGTTAAAAAGCCTGCTAGGCGCATATAGCAAAAATAAATAAATAAATAATTGTGAGTTTTGTTACCTTGATTTTTTATTGCTACAGAGACATGTATGTATAATTAGAGGCCAGATTGCAATATAGTAATAATTAGAGAGGTAAAAGCTGGAGTTGATTAGGATTGGAATGGAGAGAGAATGTTGGAGAAAAGGTAGAGATAATAATGATTATAGCACATTGATATTTTTTCTTGGGCATAATAAAAGTGGGTGGAAATGGAATGAAGTAGAAGCAGTAGAGTGGTAAAAATAAAATTGTACTGCTACAACAAGTTGTATAAAAAAGAGGTGTCCTAACACTTATAATATAGTTATAATGTCATATTGGTGTGTCTAATTAAATAGAAGTAGGTGAGTAGTCAGTGTTAATTTGAGAGATTAAATTTAATGTACTAATGTTGCCGACAAGAATTTGTGTCTCTCCACTAAAAGAGTAATTAGATGGCCTAAAGCCAAAGGAAGCATAATAATACCATTTTCTAACTCCTTTTTCTCTCTCTCTCTCTCTCTCTCTCTCCTCACCAAAAAGTTAACCACTAATTGATTTCATGTTTTCTACTTCCCCTGTAGAAGATGGATAGTGGTTGGATTAACCTTTCATCATCATCACACCACACATTCATTTCCCCCAATAAAAGGGGGATTCTTTTTTTAATTCATCTTCGATTATTGTTGTGTGTTTTCCAAATAAATTCATCTGATATTTGAAATACATAGGCGGCATTGCATTGCAATCCAATAATTTTAATCACAATTATGGGATAACTCTAAAGAGAAGAATACTTACCTTTCCATTATTGGAAATCTGCCCCTATAATGAAAACCCTATTCTTTATGATTTCATCTCTTTTGTGTTACTTATACAAGGTATTTGGTTAAGTTTATTTCAAATTAAAACTTTAATTTAAAAATAAATTGTCTAAGTGTTTAAACAATTGAGATAGTTGAGCTTATAAGATATTAGTAATGATAATTGTATAACTGAAATGTTCGATTTGAAGCTATTAATTTTTAAAATATAAGATTTTATTTGGAAAATAAGTTGAGATCCCTTTATTATAAAAAAAAAAAAAGAATTTACAAACTCCTAACTTCCTATTTAGGATGAAATAAGACTTTTAAAATTTTAGTCCAAACACTTTTTGAGGAGTTAATAATCTCTCAAAATATGTATTATGAAGTTAATAGATTCACCCAAACACCTCTTAAATTTACAAAGGTTTGTGGTCGCCTGAATTTTATGTTCTTCAATTTATTAACACATGATTAACATTTTATTTATATGTATTGTACACATAACATCATATTATCAAGATAAAAAATAAAAAAAAAAACGATATTGAAATTGATAGACAAAGGATCAAAATTACATTCTACTTTGTAGCTTTAGTAACTAGTACAATAATCATACCTATAGTAACTCTTAACAATGATGTATGGTAAAATCAGACTCTAAAGACAATCCATGAAGAAGAAACAGAGGAAATATCAACACAAAATGCAAGAGAAAAGCTTTACAACTCTTTATGAGAACTATAAACACCTTACATACATAACATTATACTGTAATAAATTTGGACTAAACTATAACAGTTACCTGGTAATAATACACTTACATAGCTACATGTCTCAAACCCAACTGGAACCCGCAAAATAAGTTCATCATTCTCACCAAATCACAATCACGAATCTCTAACGTTGCATCACATCTGGGTCCTCTTAACGATCCTTTCACAATCATGGGGCGCATAGTCCGATGACCCCGCATGACCATCATAAGCTTTCTTTCAAGTGTTCAAAAGAGAAGGCAACCGTTTGATTTGAGCTAAGTGCTTATGGTGGGACTCCACTCCCTTAGAAAACATATTGATTTTATGAGACATTGATGTAACGGAAACAGTAGCAAGTGCAGCTCCAGCTCAACTGATCGGTTTTAAGGTCTCACAAAAACCTGGTTTTTTAGGGCATCCTTTGACTCAGACAATCAGTGGCCCTCGAGTGAAACTGATGAACAAGATAGATAGGGAGGCCTCTTGAGCCACCACCTCATCCAACTTTGTCGTTGTGACCAATGTCTATATCAAATGCTCCTGCCATTAGGAAAATCGAGCTGGCATTATATTTCAGTTTATATGACTAGTAACATCCAAGTAATGGGCATCATCAGATGAAGTAAGTATCTATTTTTTGCTGTTTATGGCCTTTTAAGGCACAGAGAAACCACAAATCCATCAAAATATGTAAGGAAGAAGGAAGACAATGACAAGTTGCATGTATGAATATCATAGGATAAGCTTGAACAAATATCAAAACAAAAACGAGACTGGATTTACTATTGTCAACGAGAAGACAGCACATGGGTCATCTGAGTTCACATACCTCATATCATGAATCTATCTCATCTGGAGCTCAATCTTTCATTTTTCTATGTATATTTGCATTGCTAATGCTAACATATATTTGTCATCATCCAATAAAGGCCAATAGGCGAATTATAAGTTTCCAGGGCCTAAAGTTTGTAAAACATCATTGTTGAAAATGGCATTGAAATTTTATTCAGCAGATGTAACTTCACACTTAAATGAATTCCAATTTTATACACGACAACTGTAATTGAAATTTTAAAAAAAATCATTAGTTTATTGACAGAAGCATGTTCATCAAATTGCTAAACGGCCATCAATCCTATCAAACCAAGAAATATCGTTTTAGAATCTATATCGATATAGACAAACAGAGAAACCGAGTTACTTCAGAGAAACAATAGTGATACTCTGTTTTTCATGCCTCTACTCAATTAGCTGTGTGTTACAAACAAGCAGCAATTCTCTACACACTGATTCTAACATGTTTATCAGCCGAACAATAACAATTACATAGGATTAAAAAACACAATAATTGGCAAGATAAAGAGTAACCTACAAATACTAACCAAAGGAGGAGAAAAAACAGAAATCTTACACAGAGGATGTATCAACAAAAACCTCATTGAGCACATCATCCTCACCATTTTCCAAGGCGAAAAGCTCTGCATCCTTGTCTTCATCGTTGGAAACTTCCCTCTTCTCCATCTTTGAATGAGCTGAAATAAATATCATCTTTTGCATCCTATCCATTCCCACCCTCGAATGGGAATGAGCACTAGCCCATTTCATCACAGACCAGTTGCGTTTGAAACCACACGAAGCAGCATTCAAGAAAATCAGCCTCACCGCCACCTTCCCTAAAGATTTAAACTCAGTTAGGTGTGTTTCCCATACAAGTCTACTACTCTGAGGATTAGCAATCCTCATTTTCCCTGTATTGGGATCCCTCTGCTTCAATTGTACAGCCTGAGCATAAACTGGATCGAGCCCTTCAGTTCTCCATTTCATGAGCTCCATTAGAGCAATGTGGGCCTCGTCCCTTGACACGAGCCGAGTTATAAGCTTATCCACATCCTTTTCTTGCTCAGGGGTCAAGCATTTGAAGGGGGGTAAGTACTTCCCACTTGTGTCCCTAATCAGATAGAGTGGATCGAGTATGAAAGCAGCAGCCCATGATGGATGGTAGTTCTTCTTGAACCTCCTCTCAATCACCTTTTCCACAGGCCCTTCTAGAATGTGAAATTTAGAACACCAGTCCTTCACTTTTAGCCTCAGCTCTTCCCAGAGAGGCAGGCACTGTCCGACACGTGGCTTCTCGGCCTCAATCTCTTGAGCCATTGATTTGATTAACTTGACTAGAGAATGCACTGCTTCTAATTCATTCCAAAAGTGTGGATTCCTCATCATTTCTTCGATTTCTCTAGCGATTGGCTCCTCCATCAACACCATCTTGTACGATTCATCAAGCAATACTAACTGAAGAGCCCTTGCTGAGCTCAATATGTCCTCTATCATCGTGTTAACAGGCCCAAAATCCGATCTTTCGTAGCCGCGCAATGGCACTCTGAGCAAACCAGTATGCCCATATTCTTGGAGCTGATACTTGTGAAAACTATGCCGAATGTGGGACTTATTGTTGATGAAATGCGCCAGTTTGAAGCAATTCTCAGTGGCATTCTTGAACAGAGGAAGCTCCTTGCCGAAATCCTTAACCAAAGCGTTGAAACCTTGATATTGACAGCAAATATTAACCATCCAATGATGTTGATTCTCTAAATTACTCAATGCCTTGGCCTTAAACTTATCTGAAACTATCCCCACACAACGATGAACTGTGTTCCCACATATCTCAGTAATGGTGTCCCACAAGACCTCCTCCGCATACTTGGAAGGTATGTAACCACTGGTAAATACAGCTCTTCTAAACACATTAGTCCCATTGGGAAGATTCACTGCCAAATGCACAAAATTTTCCTCCCCAATATGGCCATTTGATTTCCAACCATTAGCTACAATCTGGAAGAACATGGCGTCGCGTATTTTGGCCTCGGACTCGGCTTTGGCCTCCTCGTACTTATTGTCTAATCTAGGACCGCAGAGCTCTCTTCTTGAAACCGCAGGCAAGCCAACTTGACTGAGAAATGCCTTGAATTTGGGATTTTCGATGCTTGAAAACGAAACCGACCCACAACACTCGTAAACCCAATCAGCGAGAAGATCAAGTGCTGAATCAGCATGAGCCTTGCTCAATGTCGGCCCGGGCGAGGATTTCGGGCTTTTCAGCCTCTTCACACTATCTTCCAGCATTGCTAAAGCTCCGAAGTCCTCCTTTCCGCCAGACAAAACCAATTGCTGCTGACCGTACGAACAGCCACCACCGGCGGGGTTTGCACCGGCGGAAGCGATGGCGACACTAGCACTGGCGATTGAGACTACGGGTGGGTAAGCTAAATCCACTGTGAATTTAGAAGGGTCAACGATGGCCAGTGGCGGAATAACATGGTGCCCCGAAAATGACGTCGTAATGCCGGCGGAATTCGCGCACGCAGCGCCGCCTCGACTACCGGAGCTCCGCTTCCGGTGGTTGTGGGGCGGGTGGGAAGGAGGAGAAATACTTGCAGTATGCGCAACGGAAACAGAAGGCGAGGAGGGCATCGAAGAAATGGGCTTGGGCGCGGAGGCGAAACTGGGGCAGGTACCCCGCTTGAGATGCTCGGAGGCGGTTCTCGAGGGATTAGAGGCGGAGAAAACGGCGTCGCATAAGGAGCACCTCAGCTTGACGGCCTTGGGCAAGCCGGTGTCAGAATTAGGGACCAGAATCGGCTCGAGGTGGGCCCAGTACCATGCGCCTTTGCCCTTAATCGCCTTCGTCCGTACCATCACCAATCCTTCGAAACGCTTGTGGACCGCCTTCGCCGCCAGCTCCTCGGAGGATATGGAGGGTGACTCCACCGCGCCGGCCGTGGCGGCGTTCGTCGCCGCCATTGTGACAGGAAATTATACTCCAACCACTGTGCAATTATTCAATGTAGTACTGTTTCCCTTGTTGATTCGAGTTGTAATTTTATGTGGGGGGCGTCAAGAGAATCTTACTGGTTTTGAGGCGTAGTTGGGAGAGATACGACGTGGGTTTGGGTTGCATTTAGGCGTGGGACGGCGGAGGGAGAGGGGGGTCCATGGTGGACGCCGGCGGCGAATTCTTGGGAGTAAGGTGGCGCCGCCTGTGAGTGAAGGTGTTGTTTGGAGAGGGTAGAGTAACGATTGTGGGGAAATCGAGCTTGGTTTTGGAGGTTTGGAATTTATAACTAGGTGCAGAGACAGAGAGGGGGAGAGGAATGAGAAAGAGAGAGAGCAAATGGAGTCAGTGTAGAGAGAGAAAACAAGAGAGAGAGAGTGGAATATGGTATGATGTAGTTGAGTTTGGCTGATTCTAACACCAGTATTTTTATTTCCCAAAAAGAAAAAGAGAAGTATTATTACAATGTAAGGTGTTTGTACAAACAGCTGAACAAGATCAATTCTCAATTTACCTTCTTACTCATCACAATATAAATGAAAACAACATTTTTACTTAATTTTCTCTGAGTTTCCTTAATGAAGTTTAAATATTCACCAGTGCTTTTCTCTGTGTTATATATATTATGAACAAAACTTATATGCACTTGTGGCACGGATTCTAGATTTGTGCCCTTAACCCGACCCGACACGTGGGCCGCACCACGCGCCCCCACGTGCACCCCCACCTGATATAGTGTGCGCCCACGCACACCAGATTTCACATTATGTGATTCAGTGAAAGGTGTTATATATGTACTCTATAGGTGTTATATATGTACTATGTAGGTGTTATAGTTATATTGTATGATTCAATGATAGGTGTTATAGTTATACTTTATAGGTGTTATATATATACTCTTTAGGTGTTACATATATGTTCTTGAGGTATTACATGTATAGAAGATTTCATATATGTGATTCAATGATAGATGTTATATGTATACTCTATATGAGTTATATATATACTCTTTATGTGTTATATGTATATTCTTGAGATATCACATATAAAGAAGATTCCATAGTATGTGATTGAATGATAAGTGTCATATATATACTCTATAAGTGTTATATCTATGTTCTTTAGGTGTTATAATATTTTCATAATACCTGAAGGAATTGTGTTTATTATATATCACAGATGCGTGTAATTTTATATCACCTATAGAGTATCTTTGTAATACCTTTAAAATATTTTCATAACATCTAAAGGAATTATATTTATTATATCTTATAGATGCATGTGATCTTATATCACCTATATAGTATATTTGTAATACCTTTAGAATATTTTCATATTATATGTCTGATATGTTTAATATATACTCTATAGGTGTTATATATATATATATATACTTTTTAGGTGTTAAATGTTTGTTCTTAAGATTAAGTGATATGTATATATAAATAATATATTGTAAAATGCGATTTTATCATCTTCTTCCCCAAATTTTCTGCAAATTCATACTACTCAATCAAATTTCTACAATTTTATACCTTCATTCAATAACCAACAAAGTTGCATATCAAATTACATATATATACAATCCTGAATATATAAACCTTAATGAAGATAAAAGAACAATAGAGATGAAATAGAAATTTTGAAATCTGAAAAAATTAGAACACAAAACTAGTGGAAGCATCAATGGTAAGCTAGGGTTAACAGCAAAATATCCTCCCTCATTAATCGGAAAATGAGGATTTGATAGACAAAGGTTGGGTTCCTTCCTCCTTGACCCCATAGATGATTCCCCATATGTATGTATGTATGTATATGTTTTGGGATCAGATTGAAGAAGAAGAAGAAGAAGAAGAATAAGAAGGGTTGAAAAAGAAGAAGAAGAAGAAGAAAAAGAGGAAGCAGAAAAAAAAATGTGATGCGTGAAGAAAAAGAAGAAGAGCAAGAAGAAGAAGAAAAAAAAATTGAATTAATGGGGGCGGGTCGGGTCGGGTTGGGTTGGGGCACGGATCTTGGATCCGTGCCCCGGGACACATAAGTCCTACTCATATATTATTATTCAAGAATTATAATAGCATATATAATGTATGATATATTATTTTAATATAAATATATTAGTTAATACTTTTAATATTTATAGTAATATAAAACTAGGTATTCTAATTTTTACTTTATGTCATTATATATAATTACATTTGATATATGATATACATAATATAATATACAAATATATAGATTAAACAAACAAATTTGTATTCAAAATATAAGATAAATAAAAATGACTAATTTGACTAGACTTGTACACTCATTAAATATTTAAAATCTTAATAAATTAAATTTAGTATCAAAAAATAATATATTTTTTTGTGTCATTACATTATATGGTGAGTGAAATATTAAAAATAAGTTTTCATATCTAAAAAAATGTTATATGTATTGGAAATGATATAAATTTAAGTATTGAGATAAATAAATATTGTATGTCGGTGATATTCATAACTATAAATAGACACATATTTTAATGAAAATTTTAGTTCGCTAGCACATTTAACTCATTTTTTCTAAATCAAATAAAAAAATATATCAACTTATCTAATATATAAATACAAAAACTCATGTGAGACGGATCCCTATTACCCATGAATTGAACTTATATCCACAAAGTTTCATATGAATTGCTAAGTGTGGATTATGGGTTAACTGACTCACGAAAAAAGATCCGTGAGACGGTCTCACACAAGACCACTCATAAATAAAATCTCATTTTATTTATTTAAATAAAACAATTCAAAATCAAACTTAATCTAACATTTTTAATAAAAAAAATTATAAATAATATGATAAATTTGATAAATCAATATATTATACGCTAAGAATGATGAAATTATGATATGTAACCGCTGTCTAACCCTTAGATCACCTTCATCGAAAATATATATACACATGCAAAAAAAATTTGACAACGAATGAATATCAAATAAAAAAATAAAGTAAAATATATGTACACTTATAGAATTTTGAATAGATAGGTAATGAGAGTGAATAATGTCACGACATAATCCAATTTTATTGGAAAAAAGAAACATGTAGAAAATAAGAAACATGAAGAAAATAATTAAACTGGTATTGCAAAAATACTCACGCGATTTTAGGACCAATTTATATATAAATAATTTATTGGTCTTTATATATTTTTCTTTGTTGATGTGGGTCACAACTCACAAGACACCCTTTGCTGTTTGTTTTTATGTATCTACTTTATTTTTCCACCATAGGATTTTCTCTCTCTTCAGAACAAATCGTGTGCATTAAAATGAATCTAAATATATATATATATATATAATATAATTCACACATGTATGTATAAAGGTCAGATATATTCAAAAATCATAAGATTTTATTCTTTGATTTTTTTAACTTTTCTAGGAAATACAGTCAAAAAAATTATAACCAAAAAACAATAATGTCAATATACACGCTCCACTTAATTATAACATAATAATAACAAGTCGGGATTCCAAAAAAGTATTACTATCCAATTTCAATTACTATGGCCCATCATTATGAATACATTGAACCAACTAGACACCCAAAATCTTTTCATATCCAAACATAAGAATCAATTTTGTACAAATTGAAGTTAAAATAGATGACATCACCTAATCCATCATATAATCACCCCATACTAACTAGTAGGAAAATGCTAAATTATTCAGGACAAACAACTCTTAATATGTCCACCATTATCGTGTAATGATCTTATCCCTTCATTATATGAAAAACGAAATCAATTAATATGATCGATATCTGATACCTTCATTATATGAAAAACGAAATCAATTGCTATGCTCGATATCTGATACGTCAACTGTGGGTTGGGTAGTAGTACTGTATATTAACCTTGAAATTGATAACTAGTATTCAAAATGAAATGTGGATATGATATAAAACAAATATAATTCACCGGTAAGCTATTGTACCTACAATCAATCTGTCGTTTACTATGAATTGGGTTACAGTATTTCTTGAAGAAAAATGAAATAAAATAGTCACAAAAATAAATATATTGGAAAGATGTAATGATTTATGAGATTTTGTATTTGAAATGTGGCATATTTGTTTCATGTGAATAAAGAAAGGAGAGGTATTTGGAAAGGGGCAACCTAGGAATTCAATGAATTTGCACCTGGTTTCTCCTGGGCCAGCACTGCTGTGTTGACCAACCCAATATTCCATAAATGCCCCTCCATCTAAAACCTCGCCATTTTTATTTTCCAATCAAATCTGTTGCTGACGTACCTTGATTGCGATCATTTCACGTGGAGGATATTTTAGTCATCTTGCATACAGGGGTCACAATTAGGTTAATGTTTTCCAATACTTTTTCTACCCTATAATATAATTTTTTTTGTAGGATTTAAAATATATATCTTAAATTACCTGTAAATATATTCATAATATTTATTCCATTCCAACCAACTATAATTATTATTAACATATACATTTCTTATATTTTTTAAACATCTCTAACTATAATTTCTCAAGTCAATTAGTTCATAAATATATAGCAGTGGGTTAAGGTGAACTTAGGTTGGATTTTGTTTACATATGAACAAGTTATTTGTATTTTCACCAGGATAATCTTAGTTTTTAGACTAGTAAGTATTAGTGAGCTAAATGAGTAATTAGTGAGTACTTAATGACATTTTAGTTACAGAGTGAAATGATTTGATCATTTTTTGTCTTTTCAGATGAGTCAACACGTATTTTAACTCAAAACCCACGAAGAACCATACATACCTATCACATACGTGTTAGATCGGTTTCGACCATCAAATTTACAATGTTGTGTTGCAAACTCTTATGTGTTTCTTGTTGCTTATATTGTATTACATTCTTAAATCTATAATAATTTTTTTAAAAATGTATATCAGAGTATTAAATAAATTGAATTTTCTAATAAGGAATTATAATAACAAAATAATTTGATTTATCAAAATTATGGCACTTTAACTATAACACAAAATAGTTTTCATAAATAAATATTCTTAAAATCATATAATTGTACTTATAATTTCAAAAAAGTATAGATTGAAATTACATTGAAACATGAATAAATTAGTGATGAATTATGGATCCAAAAAGTGGATTATTATCAATTATGAAGTAAATGAATGAAGATTGACTAAAAATAGTAGAATATGTAAATGTAAATAAATAATGGGAATGTGGGTTAAAATCCAAAGAAATGTTGATAGAATGATAGACCAAATTCCAGATATAAAGTGGCTGCTTCCACTAACGAGGCATCCAGTCAAATTCATCACACCTCTCTAATCTCCAACAACACTTTCCTAATCTAATTTTCATTATTTTATTTAAATACTATATTTTTCATAACAAAAGACTTGTGCTTTTTTTAACAACACTTTTTTTTCTATATATATATAAAAAAAAAAAACTAGAATCAACTTTAATTGATATAACATCATTTACAACCCATCATTTTTCTATTATATCCTTCTACTACTTCTTCTTTTTATTGTGTATGGTACACCATACATTTATAATCCATCCATTTTTCTATTATACCTTTCCACTTCATCTTTTTGCATTTATCCAACATTCCAAGTAATTCGTTTACTAAAATAAAATATTATTGTAAAACATTAATAATTATGGTAAAAGGTGTTTTGAGACAATATCTTATTATAAAATTATCATCTTAAAAGTTTTCTTACGATTAGTTGTTATTGACAAAATATTATTGTCAATAATGAATTAATTAATTTTTTAATTGTTCTTTTGACAACTTATTGTCAATTTATATTATCAATTTATGCGACAATTAATATATTATAAAAGAAAAACCTTTCGCCTTAACTTTTCTTTTCGCTAAAAATCTCATCACAGAAACATAAATTTCACCTAAAAACAGATGTTTAACTTTGTACTTGAACATCAAAAAAAAAAAAAAAAATCAGTTTAATTAAGAAAATCAATATTCTGAAAAATAATCATTGAGGGCAGATACGAGATCAAATTAGTACTGTATTGTAGAAAATTAATGGAGTAGGTAGATTCCTACAACAGTCGAGTTCTTTAAAGTTTTACCTATGCATTCACCTAGTTTACTATTTAGGTATGCTATTATTTTCTGTTTTTTTTTTTTTTCAACTAAAGTCCAAAATTTAATAAAATTTTAATTAAATGAATTACTTAAATTCCGTCTGATCCGCCATACGTGTTCTGAAGGAATTGTTTTTACCTTTCTGATATTTCTTAAATGAATTAAAATAAATTTTTTATATATATCTAAATGAATCAAATAAGCCAAACGTTTTTTAAAGGTATTAAAATGAATTTTATATTTAAATGAATCGAATCAATCCAAACACTTTATTTTCATTTTGTTTTAAGTCTTTTCTATTCTATTCAATTTTATATTTGAGTTAGGTTGGGTTTTAAATTCAATTGAGTCGGTCATAGTCAGGTTCAAATCAACTTCTAAATCTTACTAAAGGTATGTTCAAACATGTCACACATATACATATAATTTGAAGCTGCCAGGGTCGCATTAATATAATTAATTTGAAGCTTGGATAAGATTGGACATTAATGGGGCTTATTTTGTTGAATCCATTTTTGTTAATGGAGAGTGTATCTTTTAATAGTAGAAATAATAGACATTGAAAGGTGTAGATGGCAATAATTCTCCTCAATATGCTCTGAAAAAGAAACCTATAAAGTCTATAACAAATTATTAAAAAGCCCCTCAAATAATTCTCTTCCTCTTTTACTAGACTAGGATGGGCTACTCAGTACTGAGTTAGTGAGTCTACACGGGGTGGGGTGGCTACCATCCTCGTTTATTTGCAATTCTTTCTTTTTTAATTTCATACATATACAAAAGTGATGATAATAATATGTATATACTTTTATTTGATCTGTTGAAGCATTAATGAAATAAATACAAAACAGAATATAATCATGGTGCAATAAAAACTGAAAATTTCTTCCATAGCGAAGATTCAATTAATTATTTTATAAATCAATAGTAACACGTGAAACACACAGTAAAAATTTAGGTCCAACCTGGAAAACACTAAAAATCAATTTGATTGGAGGAATTTAAATAGGTGATAAATAATACATCGATATTCGAGCTTTGTTTCTCAGCTCCGTAGAATAGAAAGTAAGGTGAGGTATATATATGTCAATTCAAAATTTTAGATAAATTTATTATGGATACTTTAATGATGTCATCAGAGTTACAATTGGGGAAATCAATTCAAACATGAAATTTAGTTCAACATGAGATGAGATGACCAAGTTTGTATCTATAGTTTAATAATGTTACGTAATAAAATAAAATAAAAGGAGGAGGGATGTTTAAAACCTGCAAAATATTAAAGTCCATATATAGGAGATACTTAATATCTACTCATATGAATTATTATAATTATAATTATGTTTGCTGAGTTTGTGGTGGGAGTACTCAATTGCATGTAAAAGAAATGTTATAATTATATAGTGATGGCTACAATATTTTACCATCATAATCTCAGGATTAAAAAATGAATTTCTAATCAAATACTCTTTTAAATTAATTATATCTTTCTTTTAAACGACAATATGTTATGTCTATATATTTGTATAGTAAAATATAAACAACCCAGAGAGAGAGAGAGAGAGAGTCTGAAGTGGAATTTGAGGCCAGGAGGCCCAGGCCCATATGGTACAGGAGGCTCAGGCCCATTTGGTATAGATCCAAGCCCAAGCCCAAACTGAAGCTGAATTGGCACCAAATATCTATATGGGTTTCTCTATTCATGGCACATTATTTCTCTTTATTTATAGTTATAGTATATTTAATTTTTCTTTTTTGCCCTTGCTTGTTTACTTTTTTTTTTTTTTTACAACAATTATATTACTCATATTTCACCTCTTCCGTTACCCTAATATTATACTACTCAACCAAAAATAAAAATAAAATTTTTTTCACTTTCTGTTTTTCCATAAATTATGTAGTTTGACGAATTATCACTCCATACTTAGGTTGAATGCATAATTTTTTCATTACTCGCCATACATTATATTTGCAGTGATTTTGTATTTAGATTCTTTTAACTAAAAACTATCTCTCTACAACCATGATTGTTTACATTTCAGCGTTTGATAAAATAGTACTGTATAAATACAACTTTCTTTTTTCAGAAACAGTCTTCTGTTCTTGAATGTGATTTACTTCCTTGCTGCTAATCAAAATAAAATTTTCTTTTTCATAGAATTTGAGTTATTATGATGTTAATAAATATGGCGAAATGTTTTGAAATATTAAATAAAAAATTGTTTTGAAGAATTGAATGGTTGATCTAATAATTTTCAAAATTAGGACTTAGATTTTCGATGATAATGCATCAAATTTATGTACGTGTGTGTTTTAAGATAGAATGAAAATGGTTGTGGTGATGCCTGTGAGGAAAAAAGAAGAAAAAGGTCAAATTTGAATATATAATATTTGTGCAAAGAAATGAATATCGTGGATGTGAATATAATTGCCCTATCAATAAATTATAGTGAGATCATGGAAAGATTTTGGGTCATAAATTATGTGAGTAAGTTTGGATTCAAGTGGATCAACTATTTAAACATAGTATGGTTTTAAATGAGACAAGTTAAGCACAGCTTCCTTTAATTTCATATATATCATAGAGGCAATATATGCAAAAGGTAGCGTATAAAAAAGCAGGCAAGCATTTTCATTCAAAGGTTAACAGTGACAATCCATTGGATTTACTTAGTAGTACAAACCCCATACATCATGTCTACCCAAAGACAATGAGTGGACACGAAACCTAAGACTTGAGCTAGCTGTTGCTAATAAGAAGCATAGGAACAAAAGCCACTTTGTGCATCACAAAACTAGTCGAC
This sequence comes from Scutellaria baicalensis, assembly GCA_005771605.1. Lineage (NCBI taxonomy): Eukaryota > Viridiplantae > Streptophyta > Magnoliopsida > Lamiales > Lamiaceae > Scutellaria > Scutellaria baicalensis. Next base: position 19,067,691 of record CM016726.1, read on the forward strand.
TTTAACTCCATTCTGCTCGTTGGCTTTTAGCCCTTCTCGTAACTGGAACAGGCAACGAATTATTTGTTAAAAAGGATAACGAGTACTGTATTGAAGAAAGAATTGAATATATTGAAACATATGAGGGAGGATATTTGTTTACCTGATGAAGGACTTTCTTTTGATAGCGGTATCCCTGCAAGATAAGCAAGGAAAGTAGTGTAAAAATGCGATCATATGAAGCCAAAGCAAACCCTTGTAATGGAACATGAGGTGCGTTTTAGTAGTCACCTTGTCAGTGCCATAAATGTAATCGCAATAGGTAAATACCGATGCAAAATTACTTTGACTCTGTCCACCAACGTAGTGGTGGTAATCATGGTAATCTGGACCACCGTAAAAAGGAATGTACTTCGTTGGAGTCCAAGGGAAGTCATACCTGCAGTAATTACAAGTAGTGATGCCTTCATGAAATTAAAGAAGAAGAAGAAGAAAAGTCCTTGTGTTTTGAAAAGCATATTGTGGAAAAAGTGATGATCATCAATTATGTCTGAGTGAAACAAACATGTCTTTGTTGTAAACATCAGTGAAACACCTTCATGTTAATTGTCACTTTATATCAGTATAACTATGAAAAATAGGTGACCACATAAATGACCTATGTATAAGATCCACCTATGAGAAAGCTCTGAGAAAAAGGAAGATTGTTCAATAAATAAAATAAAAATATCAACATTTTTAGGGGTTCAACGGGCCAATCTTAACCCGAAGAGAGACTGAGGCCGGAAACTCAGTCTAGAATAATTAATCCCAGCATTCAAATGAAACAAACAACTCAAAACAAATATCTCTCCTCTCCAACTTGAATCAGTACCTCATTAAAAGATAGTAAAATGTTAAGAATCAGTCAGAGGAAATATGTTTAACAAGTTTTACTGTTTGAAACTACCAAAGATTGAATGAAGATGATGATAGAATAATTAAGTCACAGTGTGACCATGTTACATTTCATACCAAAATAAAGGGACATGGCAAGCCTTAGCAAAACCTAAGTTCGGCAACGAGATATTAACTCGTAAAACCCACAGATGATTTTGACCTTCATTTTTCATGGCATTTATATTCAAATCACAACCTTTATTACTCAGTCTAAAATGCAACTCCAACACAAAATAAGACTTATAAACACAGTAAACCGTCTCTATCACTGAGAAAGAAACAATTCCTCCACTGTTTTCCAGATATGGGTACAAGCAGGAGTATGAGAAAGACCCAAAATGCAGTAGATACACATCAATGGTTACTAAGGTCCATTATGGCTATATTGTAGATCACAAGTCCTTAATGGGTCTTCTCTGCATACTCAGACTTTTTTGGATGAATACATGCATTTTAACAAGCTCTTTAATAGGCTGAATGAATAAATAAGTAAAGTCCAATAAATTAATTTTCAGAAAAGGGCAGAAAGCTTATTTTCCTGTTCACTTTAAACTATGCCTGTCATGCAAGGAGTACACCCTTCAAGATGTGATCAGGAGCTAGTTAATATCATAATAGGAATTACTTTGAAGTAATCCTTTTCTACACATTTTATAAAAATAACTACATTACTCATATATTAATAAACATATCATCATAGGAATTAACCAATCCATTTGAACAAAGCAAGAAAATCTTTCATAAGCTCGAAACATTTCTTAGTCTCTCAGTGATTTAGACACAAGCTTTAATCAGAACAGCTTCACCTCTGAAATGGAGTGAAATGATTTATGGCGTTGATATAACATTATCGTGTACATTGCTAGATAATGTCTTTGTAACACTGTAAATAGTCAGAAATAATGGTAAAGAACCAGTCATTACATTAGAAATGATTGATATGCCCTTCCTTTGAAGCATTTCCACATGAAACCATGGGACCTATCTCATCATAATCAAAATTTGTATTTGTCTAAATTTTAATGTTTTAATCCAGTAGGTACAGAAACTAACGATTGAAATCGATAAGAAAAAAGAGTGTGGCAACCGAACATATCACCATTTGATTCAGACAACTTTAGAGTAATGGTTTCTCTAAGGCACGCATTGTTGCAAAAGGAATACTGAGAGAGTGAGAGAGAAAGAGAGAGAAAGAGAGAAAGAGAGAGAAAGAGAGAGAGGGTCTTTTTAATCTTTCTCCTCGTCCGGAAAAGTTGATATACTATTAATGAACTCATCCCACCAATTAATTTACTTTCCAGCAGATCAATTGAAATCCCAAAAGCAAACAGTGAAAAGAAAGTGAATGAATACCACTGGTAAGCCATCATTTGGTCAAATTAGCAAAAGCAACGCAGTTAGAATAACACTTAAATCAATCAAAACTTGATACTTATCACATAATTGCATCAAATCAAAGCATGAGCATCAAGCATGCGAAGTGCATTACCCACTGTGAGTCTCAATAGCCTCAATCTGCCTCAAAGCAATCCACAACCAGAATGTAATCATATGGCCGGGGACCATGGCGGGTCCCAGAAAAGACGGGATCCCGAGGATCAAAATCTCGGCCCAATGAGCATATGGCGCCGCAAACCCTATTGGAGCTGTGTATTCATGATGCACCTTGTGAATTTTTTCATATCCCCACTTGCAATGCAGAAATCTATGGATCCAATAGTTTGTGTAGTCCTCCACGATGAAATACACACCCAATTGCAGTGCAATTTCCCACAATGAAGGCAATGGCAAGCTTGTCCTTACTCCTATCAACTTCATTGAACAGAGAGAATCCATCAAAAGATCCAAAAAAACAATTAAACAAGATTCAAGGCTAAACGCTTATTACAGGGTACATACAATTAGCATACATGTAAAGATTCCTCATTTAATCAATCAAATCCCACAAAACAGAATTACATAAATAAGCTTCGAGTGATGCAATTCAGAAATCCGGATAAGTACAAACAAGAAAATGCAGAAATAGGAAAGAAGATTGGAAGCATGAAGTAGATTGAGTGAAAGAAGAAGAAGAAGAAGAAGGAATTGTTTTACCTTAACGGAGGGATAGGAGACGAGTTGAAGGGGGCCGACAACAAGGAAGAACATGCGCATTACGGATTTGTAGCATCGGAGAGCATCAGAAAGGGAGAGATTGACTTTGGGTTGAATCTTGTAGCGGGCAAGGGAGTTCTTGAAGAAGAATTCGAGAAAGAGGTAGTAAAAGGGGAAAATAGAGAAAATGAGGAAGAGCAAGATGATGTTATGGCAGTAGAGGAGGTAGTCGGACTTGGTGGCGGAGTAATTGAACCAGAGGGTCTCGGCGGCGGAGAGGGATCTGCCAACGGCGGCTTCCGCCTCTTGAAGGGTGGCGTAAGGCAACATTGAAGAAGGGGACAAAATAGGAAGGTGGGAGTGTGCGTGGATACTGTTGGCAGATAGTTGTTATATTATGCGGGAAGGGAAGCTCTCTCTCTCTCTCTCTCTCTCTCTCTCTCTCTCTCTGTCTGTGGCAGAGAATATTCAAAACGATGCGTTGCGGCTTAATCTGTGATCTCACAGCCAAACCCTTTTTTTCTTTTTCTATAAGTTTTAACTATTTCAAAAATAAAAACATCAGTTTTTCGAGTGATATCCCACATATGCAAGTCAAGTCAAAGTGGATTTAGTTTGTGGTGGGTTGGTTTGTGAGCTAGTATATTGGTTTTTTTATGAGTAAATCTTATATGAGATATAGATACAAATAATGCAACACTCTCAATATAATTAACTTAACTCAATATGTTAATAATATAAATATAATTATGCATTGGAGATAAAAGTATTAGATTAGGAATAATAATTTTTAGCTATATACAATGTTGACTCATGAATGAATAAGTCTGCCATGTGTTGATTGTGGTTGACCAAAATTGATTGGATCATGTAATTCATATGAATCTATGTCTCGGAGATTTGTAAGATGGTTTTATATTATTTTTTGTCAATTATAATTTGTATTTGCATCCCACCCAACCTAAGTTGTTGTTGGATTTAAAGATGATCAGATTTGATGAAAATAAAAATGTAAATACAAAGCTTTAAAAAAACAAAATATTCATTTTAAAAGTTCAAATTTTGGTAAGATAACTGGAAAATGGAAAATTTTGAAAATATAAATCATTCCTCTTTAAGAAAAAATAAAAACTCGAAAGCAGCTTAAATAAATATCTCGTAGTTATGGATTGCAACATATAAATTAAACTAATTTTCTAATTTTAGCAATTGCGAATATTCAATTTATGTGGTACTACTACTACTCTAAAAAGTACGTTTCAGCTGCAAATCCCCCCAATAGGGATGCCCATATATCGGGATTTGGCTGATGTAATTTTTCTATTTAATTAATGCATGATTTTAAACGATTTTTACATAATAATAATAATAATAATAATAATAATAATAATAATAATAATAATAATAATAATAATAATAATAACCATACATGGTATGATAAATAATGCATAATATTGTGGCGCTGGATATTCATGTACAGGAATTTAGTGGATTTTTGTATTCATAATATTGTGCCCTATTCACATTGTATCTTTATAATATTTTCATATTTGGAAATTTAGATGAGCATAATATTAGTTGTTTTGGATAATCAATTATTATCCTTTTTTAATTATCTTGTCAATATATAATGAATTATTCTAATATTTTAAAAATTGTTATGACAAAATTGATCATTAAATTAAATATTTGGGACAAATGAATTATGTAGTTCCTAGTATTTATTTCATTCATAATGTAGCCAATTGTACTAGGCCAGATTTGAAGTTATCAAGTTGCCCAGATGACTGTGAAAAAATATGAGCATGTCTCACTTAAGTTATATCCTTATTACAAATGCGTTAGTCTCCTGTGCAACTGGTGTACATACAATTCGGGTCGGGTCCGGGTTGACCTGAATCCGCGCACTTTTATTTATTTATTTATTTTTTGAATTTTATTTTTTCACTTCAGGTTGTTACCTTTATGTTATATGCATGTGACCTTTATGCTTTATGCATGTGACCTTTATGTATAAATGTAATGACCTTTATATACTCTAACTTAGAAAAAAATGAAGAATTTTAACAAAATTTGTACATATTTACGTTTATGTAATATTAGCTGCACATATATCCATCCTTAAAATGCACTGAATTTTGAAAATTTCAATTTTTTCAAAGTTATGGATTATAAAGGTCATAATATTTGTACATAAAAGTCACAAAAATTGTACATAAAGGTTACAACAATACAACATAAAAGTCTTAATCTGAAGCGAAAAAACCTGAAAATCTTCATTTTTTTCTAAGTTACTGAACATAAAGGTCATAACATTTATATATAAAGGTCACACTTATATAACGTAAATGTCACATTTTTACAACATAAAGGTAACAGCCTGAAGCAAAAAAAAAAAAAAGGAAAATCCAGGTGCGCGGATCCGGGTCGGGTCGCCCCAGTTGCACCAATCCAGATCCGTGCACCTGGTGCACAGCAGCATTTGCCATTACAAATATGTTCCCTCCACACCAACTGTTTGATTTCATGGTTTCAATTTTTTGGTTTATTACTATGAATTTTTAAAATACTGTTTATTGTTTTATTTTAAATTTCAATTTTCTAATCCGTTGTGACTAATCAGGCAAAAATGAAATGAAAAGTTTATTTAAAAACATGAAAATTGAGTTTTTAATGAATTCTTATTATATTTTGAATCGAAGGAAAGCAAAAGAAAAAAAAAAAAAAAAAAACATGATCACATATCATCATCTCAAAGAGGATAAAAAGAAGAAAAGATGAGATATCAATTTCCCAATGCAGCTTTCATTGCCTGCACTGCACAATGATTATGCCTTTTGAATAGCAAAATATGGTTGAAAGGAAGTAGCACTGAAATATGGTGAATCACATGCCACTTATATTTAAATTACTATAATTCGATTAGAACTCTTATAAGATCGTTAAACATGTAATTTAGGTAAATCAATCCCTAATTCATGTATGAATTTATAAAAAAGATGATTTGATTCGTGAAGAATAAGGCTCAATCTTACTTGAATTGCATTTGCAAAATAATGAGCTCATATAATTTTTATGTAATTATTACAAATGACAAAAATATTAAGAAATTTTAATAATGACATTTATATGTAAACCATCATTTTGATCATGCTATTTTTGGTGATGAACCCATTCAATTATTGCGTTGTACATGAAGATAAGGTCGGTATATATCATTTTCCTTAATTAAGGACTTACCAAGTTTACAATTGATTATGATATCTATCAATTTGTGTGAGATATCTATGAAAGAATTAGTGGTTCAAATAAGTATGAGCCAATCACTATACCACCAATTTGCATTCCTTATAAGTAGTAGATATAATTACTAGCTAGGTAGTGATCAGTAAGTCAATTATGTGCACTAATTATACGAAGATGATACATAGGTTAATGTTTTTGATATTCCATTAAATTGTCATAATTAAAGTTGATATAGTTATCTAGTGATTTGTATATATTTTTTTCCTTGAAAGAATGTACACAAAATAGATAGGTTGAAAGACAAACAATCTTGACAAAAGATGAATTCTGCAAAGTTAAAAAAACAAACATTTGATTAGGAAATTGTTGCTAATTATTATAGAATTAGAAGATCCTTGTTTTAGGCTGTAATTGGAGTTTTGAGCTCAAACAACTAATTTCAATGAATTAAGATCATTATTGTTAAATGAAGGATGATTTTAGGACATGGAGAAGGATATGTTTGAAGATGAATCTAATCATTTTGTGAACATAGTCATCAAAATGTGCTCTCTGACTGTTAAGTAAATTAAAGTTAGATTTGAATCAAAGTGGTATTGCTGCTCATGATTTGGGCTTGTAGACTATCATGCCCTTTGCTTATCATTATTTTTGTCCTATTTTCAAAGATATTTATTTGCTTTTGAAAATATGCTTTTATTATAATTCTATTCTCATTACAGTTTATATGGTGTGACAAATTATTTAAGTGAGTTCTTCTTTTTCCTTGAAAAGTGCATGCCTTTGAATAATTAAATGACCGGAATGATTGTAGAATAAGGAGTTTGGAAATTAGTTAAATCATTTTTCTTCAAAGTATTATTTTGAGGCTATATATATATATATATATATTGACAATTTGACTTGCATATTATATGTGAACATATTTTTTAATGTGTAGGAAATAGAGGATGTAATTATGAGCTTAGAGCTTTTTCATATGTTATATTTAAAACTGTTTAATTGAAAATAAAAATTACACAGGAAGATAAATTTTAGTATTAAAAAACTATTAAAATTGTGATTATTTTAAACATTATTTGTGAAGCATAACATTACATGTGGAATATAGACATGACATGCACAATAACACCTGGCCAACCACCTAAAATTCGAATCACAAAATATTGAGATTTTGAATTTATTTATCAACATTTAAAAGTTGGATTAAAAACGCAAAGCGCGCATAAATTGTGAAAATAAGCCACTGCTCTTTGTCAATCGAACAAAAATGAGTTGAAAATCAATGGATGTCAAGTGTTAAAGCTGAGAGTATAAAAGAGAAATATGATTTTGCATAATGAGCAGTAGGAGTAACAGTACTTGTATTTGCAAATCATGGATGCAGATTGATTAAGACGAAGTTCATGAGTTTGCAACATAAATTGCACTTCAGCAAGCGAAAGAGAATCACTCCTGGTGGTTAGATTAACCACCACACTTTCAAACTTCGAGCCTAAACCACCCAACACATAAAGAACCAACTCATCTGCATTAATACTCTGTCCAGCAGCTCGCAATTGATCAGCAAAATTCTGCATCAGCATAATATAATCCGCAATACCTAAATTCCCTTTCTTCAATGTTTGAAGTTGAAATCGAAGATTCATTGCACGTGCCTTCGATTGAGAACGAAATAGTTGCTCAAGTGCTCGCCAAATCTCAAAAGCGTGAGTAAATCGACTGACAAAGCCAAGCATTGACTCTGAAATTGAATTGAGTAACCAACTTTTGAGAAGCTAATCCCGTCGAATCCAGTCCATAAAGGCTGGACTCCTTACTTTAGATCCATTATCAGCAACAACAAATTCCTTAGGAATAGAATCTTCATCACCATAAAGATAATCATCAAAGCCGTGAACTGTAACTGAGGCAACAACTTGCGACCTCCAATAGAAGAAATTAGACCGATCAAGACGAATAGTGAGAGTCGGAAAAGACGGTAAAACAAACGCCATAGAAGAAGAAACCGATCTGAGCTAAGAAATCAAAGAGAGAAAAGATGACTCCAGCTCAAGATACCATGTTAAAGCTGAGAGTATAAAAGAAAAATATGATTTTGCATTAATGAGAATAAGAGTGTTTACATGTATTTATATTACTGAGATAAGAGAGATTAAAAATATCTAATAACAACCTTAACTACCACCTAACTGAATCTGATGTGGCACAGCTGAGGTGGACCGCATAAAGAAAACAGAAGACCCTAATTGCTTTATATACAATGCAACGGAATTATATGTATACTTCAATATCAAATACCATAAAATTGGATGACATTCTATAATAGATTCATCAATAAATACGTGTCTATTTTGATATAAATTACCCTTTATTATTCAATTTAATACAAAAACATAAATAAGTATCTATTTTGATACATATTTATATTCAGTATCAACGGATGAGTTGCATAGTTGAGTCATTTTATGCAAGTGGTCATAAAAATGTTTTTTTAGAAAAGAGAGCAATTTAATCTGTAAGGGCATGTTTGATATCCAGATTTAGGATGGTTTGGGTTAAGAAATAGGGCTAAACAAATGTTTGGGGTGTGGGTTTAAGGCTCGGGTTTTGTTCTGGGCCCGGGTAATAACTCATGTTTTAGGCTGCCTTAATTGTATCTTTTTTAAACCCACCAATTTTGGTGGGTTAAAAACTATCCCAACAGTATCCATGTGAAATTATTTTTCTGTCCCCACTGTTGAAAACCTAAGACCATATTGTCATTACTTCTCTCCGAAATTGCTTTATTGTCATTCGTCTCCAAGAATCAATCATTTTCTTCTTCTTCTTCTCCGATACTCTCTTGTCTTCCTCAACAATTGAAGTACAGAGATGAAAAATCCAGAGCCCCACATCGATTGTGGAGCCGTCCCTTCTCTGGGTTCCATCTTCGTCGATTTCTCTGTCAATGACGACCTTTTCTTACCTCAGGAACCTCAATCATTGAACAACTCCAATGGTTTTTTGCAAACCGTTTTTCTCAGCCTCGACGCCTCATTGCCATTGGAGACCTTCCTAAAGCTAAAGTTGTCTTGCGGCTCGCCGGATTGATCGGTACAGATGATCGCTGGTCGGGCAGGCCACCACCGTCGTTCAAGTTGGGGATTTTTTTGACCGTGATGGAGATGAGATTAAAATGTTGTATTTTTTTGAGAAATTGAAGAGGGAGGCAGCGAAAGCCGGGGGTATGGTGATTACGATGAATGGGAATCATGAAATTTTGAATGTTGATGGAGATTTTCGGTTTGCGACTCAGCAGAGGATAATGAAGTTTGAAAATTGAGGGTTTTGACAATGGAAGTAGAAGGTGACGAATCAGTTGGTAATCTCTATTGTTTGGTTGAGGAGCTTCTCCCATGGATTGACAATCAAGTTAAAAGCTCTCTCGAGTCAATTTTAACCGGTTGATTATTATGCTACCAGAGGTATCTCTACTCGATCTGATATAACACAACAACTCCCAAAAGCACCTAGGATTGAAAATCTCATCACATATGTCATTCATCTCTCGATTTCATGCTGCATATATGTCATGTGTTTACTCTTCCGTAATTAAATCTCCTCTCTCGAATTTTGACTTAATTACTTAAACATGCTCAATTACCGGCCGGACAATCAAACAAGCAATCAAATCATAAACACATGAATAGGATCGAAAAATCAAGAAATTGAATTAAAATCAAAGATCCATCAAGGTTCGAATCGAACTACTTACATATCCTAGAAACCTACGAAAATCTAGCCGGACATAATGTTAATCAAATCCATAGACAAAATTGATAACATCATGTCAAAACCGAAATTCAACAAAAAGTAGAAAAGTAAAAGGAAAAACTCTAAAGCGACGATCTCGCGATGCTCGATCTTCAAATTCTCCTTCGTATTTCCTCCTGGATGCTCTCAGAATTTGTGTTTTCTCTCTTTGAATGCTTGTGTTCTCAATTCTGGAATTCTTGGGGTATATATATCTTCTTGGGAGTCTTGGAGATCAAGAAAATCGGGTATAAAATCATCCAAAATCGTGTTTTAGTTGAAATAGGACACCCGGGCACGGTCGTGCCCCACGGCACGACCAGACCGTGCCCCGCTGCACTTGCGCGTGCCAGCCGCGCACGACCGTGTCCCCAGACACGGCCGTCCGTGCGCGGCTGCCTTCCTCTCTGGACATTCGCGCACGGTCGTGTGCCAATGCAGCCCTGACCGTGCGCGGCTGCATCTGTCCGTGCCCCAATGCACAGCCCCGTTTTTCTTCGTTTTCGGCCTCGTTTCCTCCTCGTTTCTTCCTCAATCCTTAATCACATTTGAAATTCATACTTTCTCCACTAAAACCATGAAACTTAGCAACCAAAACGTCAAATGCAACTAATATATGAGGACTGTGATTGTGCAGAACATGTTCTTGAGACTATTCTTGGGGTGAAGAGGATGATCATGGGCCATACAATTCAAGAAGGGGTATTTTGGTCATTTACCCTAATCTATCAAACCTAACCTATATACCAAACACAAATTTATAAACATTACACTTTTTAAACACACATATCAAACACATAACACAACTAAACCCATCCCAAAAATCTCCACACCAAACATTCAAATTATACTCCATAAACAGTAAAAAACCCAAAATTATTATAATCCAGTCCAAACCCAACCTTCGTACCAAACGGACCCTAATAAATTGCGATTAATAATAATAATAAAAGGGAGATTGGGAGGATAGGCAAGTACACCCTAAACGTGACATTGACATGATAAAATTGAAAAAGATCATTATAAATGAGATAAAACAACTTTATCTTTTCAGTAATATTTTTTGGGTAAAAGTGGCTTTATCCATTTTGCATTATTGCATATGATCTATAACCACAAAAGGTCAAACGCCATCTCCCCCACCAACCACCCCACCCCCCCCCCCCCCCCCCCCCCAAAAAAAAAAAAGAGAGAGAAAAAGGAAAAAGAAAAGCTATGGGGGCTCTAATTAAATTAGTAAATAGATCAAAATATTACTTTTACATTCATAATGTTTGCAAGAAAAAGAAATCCATATTTTTTGGTAATAAGACATCTGACCAACTAATTGAAACAAAATTTCTTAAGGTGGTAGTTCAACATCACCAAATCAGGTAATCATCATATTGGAACACACTTTTTTTCCTCGGATTATTTTCACCTAAAGTTAGCATTAGTCGGTAAAAGTTATCAATGCAATAAATTGGGGAAAATAATAATATTTTATAAACAATAGTCTAGCTTAAAATGTTTTCCCAAAATTTGATAACCAGAAAAGTCAAACAGTAAGACCGTAGGAAATTGTTAAAAAGCTCGAGGTGGACAACTTTTAATATGTTCATTACTGACATGTAATGATCTGATTTATTAATTATATAAAAAATATAATTAATTGATATGTTAGAGCGCAGTAGTGGACACATATGAGTGGATTAGTAAGATTGCAATATGATGTAATACGAAATTAAAACCATAAGACCAAAATTGTTATTGTTCAATAGAATAAAATGTTTCCTAATAGTGCTACAAGCGTGCAAGTAAGTAGCCAATTAGGCACTCAAGTTTGGTAACTAGTCCAATTATATAGACTCTAAATAATGATGATTATGATTCATGGGAGGCAAAAATAGTCTCCTAACTAAATAATTAAGTGCCTGCCTCACATAATAATTCATTAGTAGATATATGTATCGATATATCTGAACAACAAAATTATATAACACATACTCATATGTTCATTATTAGCAATCTAATAGTTAAAATATGAGATATAACACGTACAATTTCAGACTAAAACGATCATATTATATGTTGCAATATATTTGTGACTGCATAGATGATAGTATGATACCAACTACCCCAGGCCAACCTTGTCCATCAGTTAAACCTTCCTCTAGTTAAGACCTATATATATATATATATATTGTCTAAAAAAAATTCTTGATTCCTTCAATGAATATCCTGTCCCAAAATACACGATCAAATGTTTTATTTATTAACATGAAATAGAAGTAATTAAAATGGTATTTTGATCTATAATTATAAAATAAATGAGATTCCTTAGTTTCGAAGTGATGGCATGAGAATTCATGTGATGTCTTATTCCATGTAGACAGGGACAAATTTTGATAAATTTCGCAGAACTTTCCCTATCCCATCACCATGTAATTATTTTCATTCCACATCAATAATTATCTGCCAATACTTTAAATCATTTTATTGTATTTTGTAGTTTTTGTATATATATATATATATATACACACACACAAGTTTAATGTTGTTTTTATTTCGACTAGTATATGATAAATTTATTTAAAAACTGTTTCAGTGTAGTTTTTTTTTTTTTAGCTAGTGAATGTTCTGATTAATTAATTAACACTCAGAGATATATCTTGGGAAAAAGTATATAATTAATTACATACGCTTTCACATAAATTAAAATAAATTGGCAGTCACAATTAATATCCTAACAAAGTAACAACTACATATGTATTTACACACATGTACACATAATATATATAAATAGAAGCAAAATATATATACCTGTGATCTGTTGTTATATATATATATACACACAATACATATTAATGTACCAAAAGAAGATCCCACATATTTTCAGAACAAAAAGGGAAAATCCTTCTTTGTTTGCAAGATGGAGTCTCTATCTCCACCGTCTAGACGCCAAAACTACGTCGTCGAGGGAGGGGTTTCTTCTGGCGGCGGCGGAGAGAGGCGGTGGCAATTGACAAAAGTGTTGTTCAAGGTAGACATTCTAAGTAGTTTGGGGGCAGTTCAGGTGATGATGTCGCCGGAAAACACTATCGGAGAGCTGATGAAGGCGGCGTTACTGGTTTACGTGAAGGAGAAGCGGCGGCCATTGCTGGAGACCACTGATCCCGCCTGTTACGAACTTCACTATTCCAAGTTTACCCTCGAGAGTGAGTTCCAGTCTCTATTTCATTAATTCCAATATATTATCCATGAATTAATTATACTCAATGTTTCATGACACATCATCAACAGCTAGATTGTAACATTTCCATTTATAAGGTCCCAAACCTTTTTGCATGCCCGATCTAGCTTGAATATAATTATTATCATTATCAATGCATGAAGTACTTTTACTTTAATCTCATGATTAATCACATAATATAACTTCTAGTTATATATATATATATATAGAAGTATAGTTCTTGTATTGGGAGAAAGGAGTGAAGTTTGATGTATTGGAAATTATTGATAATTTACATAAGTAGAATGATGTCAAAGAAAGGTATTTACATATATATATAATTAAATCTGAAAAAATTGGCATGACATTGTGATGCAGCAGAAGCACGATATAGAAACGTAAATCCGTTGATTCTAAGAATACCGGAAGATACGTGAAGGGATAACCCAATTTTTAATTCAATATTCAACTCCCTCAAATAATAAACATAACAATTATTTATACTAATATTATGGAATCATAAAAGATGAAATAAAATCACATAAAAATAGCAATAACAATAAAATCAATCTAAATCTATAAAATATATTTATTCCTTATTGATCTCCATCATTCTCCTCCTCTTCGAAAAGATTCGTCCTCGAATCTGCATGAATTGTATCTCCTGCAGTATAATAAACTCCACTAATCGCTCATCTCGTCCCAGGATAACAAAATCAAATGATGCCTCCAAAAATTTCACCTCAAAAATATCTGCAGTAAGTATGTGGCCTAAGGTCTTGAGACGATAAGCAAGTGGGGGCTTCGGAAAAGAATCAAAATAACTATCATTCGTGATGAAAAAATAATAGTAGGTTTGATTGATGGTGGCGGTGTAGGTCTGATAAGAAGATGAGTTCTGTCGTTTGGCGGCGATAGATGGTGGAATTAATTGAGCGGTGACAGGGGCGGTCGGATCCGGATATGATGGCGGGGCTATTGTCTTCAAATCCGGATATGATGGCGATGTTATTGCAGCGGCAGCAACAAGGGCTGCCAAAACTGGAGATGGTGGTGATAAGATCGCGGACGATTCCAATTCGAGTTCGTCTCGTTGGCGGTAGCTGTCGAAGATCCCATCGACGTTGGCGGTAGCTGTCGAAGATCCCATCGACGATGGTAGCCAATTGAGACCAGAGGAAATCAAATTCCTCATCCATATCGTAAGTCTGTGTCATGTTGATGAACTCCACAGAATCGTTATGACTCTGGATACCAACTGATGCAGCAGGAACACGATACATAAACGTAAATCCGTTGATTCTAAGAATACCGGAAGATACGTGAAGGGAAATGCAGGTTTGAAGGCAGAGGAGAAGCTGATAGACTTGGGGTGTCGGCATTTCTTTTTATGTGCAAAACGTGGTTGTACCCTTATTTGAATCTTTATTTTTGGTGAATAATATATTTTTTATTTTGCTAGGAGATAATTTCTAAGTTTAAATTTCCATTACTACTATTAGATGTATTGTGTAATTCTATATAATTAATAATATTGATTTGCTTGATTATATTATATATGAATAAATGATGTTAATTGAGTATTTATTAAAAAACCGAGTTACCAATAATTGGAGTGTTTATTTTTATATCAAACAGATACCTATAAAGAAAGACATTTTCTATATAAGATAGATTTTGCTATACTCGAAACTCGAAAGTACTAACTATTGTAGACAATCGAAAATAAATGTTCGATGGCAAAGATAAAAAAATCTTAATCAAAGGTTGCAAAACCATATATATGATAGATTTGAATCCTAATCAATGACGTACTAATTGTTTCACATAAAAGGTGGTGAGTTGTGATACGGGTTGTTGTTGTCTTGGGAAAATGGTAAAACGTGGTTATATTTTTAGAAACTTTGACGTTTGAGTAAAAAATTTATGCCGGTTATAATTCTCATAATTTTCTCTTTTTTGGACGAATTCAACACAATTCAACTATTATACTCAACTCGTGCCACACAATACTCATAAGCGATTATTTGTATAGTTGTATCATCGAAATATTTGTTTTAGTGAAACATATCGGTACTCATATATTTATAGGGGAAAATTCAATCTTAGTCCATTTAAAAAGTCACTGTCCAATTTTCGTTCACCATGAGAGCGGTTTTCAATTTTAGTCAAATTAAGTCAAAAATTGTCACTATTTGGTCCATTTTTTGTTTAATTGAACTAAAATTGAAATCTGAAAAATTGAAAACCGCTTCCACAGTGGACGAAATAGTGACAAAAATTGACCAAATAGTGACAATTTTTAACTTAATTGGACTAAAATTGAAAACCGCTTCCATAGTGGACGAAAATTGGACAATGACTTTTTAAATGGAGTAAAATTGAATTTAACCATATATTTATAAGATATTAATTAGTTGTAAATTCACAAAGTATTAATTAGTTGTTTAATAATAAGTTATCACAAAAAACTCATGTAAGACGGTCTCACGGATAGTTTATATGAGACGAGTCCTTATTACCCATGAATTGAACCTATATCCACAGATTTTCATATGAATTGCTAAGTGTGAGTTATAGATTGACTCGTCTCAGGAAAAAAAAATCGTAAGATAGTCTCACACATGACCTACTCGTAAGTTATTTGTTTGTATAGATGAAGTATATGATTTAATGAAATATATTATTTAAGATATTATTTGTTATATGTGAATGTATCCATCGAAATTACTTAAAAATATTAAAGTTGAGATTGAAGACACACAATATCTTAGGACGCACTAATTTTGCTCTGATTTTTTCAATCGGATTAATCATGATAAACGTGACCTAAACTAGAGTATACCCACCTTTTACCACCACCACAACAATATTTACCAGAAATCTTATTGGTGAATAAAATTATGAAAATATGAAAGTTGGTGTATGACATTGACAAATAAGTGTTGGTGCGTGATGAAATTGCAATATATACTAAAATTTGTGAATTTTTATTTTCAATTGAGTTCATAAATTGGATCATCTAAAGAAATTTAGTTAGGACATTAATTAGCACGTGGAGATGATATACTCCATGTCTGATCAAGAAATTGAGAATCAATTCATTCCTATGACAACTGCAACCAAAGTGACTTCTCATGGAAATTTATTTGAAAAGGAAAGTGAAGGGGAGAATGGATATACACACAACACAAAAATTGATGTAAGACAATCTCACGGATAGTTTTCGTGAGACGGAGCCCCATAACCTGTAAACAACATGTGAATTATAGGATTTGAATTATGATATTGAGTTGTAGTTGACCGTCTAATGCAATATAACAAAAAATTGTGAAACAGTTAAACAAGAGACTTACTTCAAAAAGAATGCAGAGTTTCTCTAAACTCAAAAATCTTGAATCTGATTAAATATCAAAATTTAAATTTGAAATATTAATTGATGGTCTTGAATCCGAGTAAATATCTACTTACCCGAATATTAATATTTTAAAGCCTAATAAAGATTCTTTCAAACCAAGACACCTGACCTTAACATCTCTCAGACAACCAATCTCTCTCTCTCTCTCTCTCTCTTTTCTCTCTCTCTCTTCCAGTTAGGGCATCTCCGATTCTTTTCTTCCAAATTGAAGCACCAGGGTGCTCTGCGCACCTGGCGCTCTATGATCTCCCTAATCCTCTATTTCCTGCCACCTCTTTCAAACCCACAACATCAATAAAGTATCCGTTGATTTCTAAGGGGAATTATAAGAGGGGATATGGGAGAGGTCTTGACATGGCTGCTCTTCTTCTTCATACTCATTGCTCTCCTCGTTATGATCGTTTTTCAGGTTATTATCTCTCTATGCCCTAATTTTATTTTATTTCGGTTGCTTTTAGTTTTCACCTGTTGATGAGATGTATTATGTATGTTGCAGAAAGACCTGTTGAGTATACTTGTTTAACTCTTTTACTTCTGCAATGTAGAATATGTGTGTTCTTTTACTTTGAAGGTTGATTAGAAGTTTGAATTCTCTGGATTTATTATGATCACTATGCCAAAATTGATTTTGATTTTACAACACGCCATTGTTTTCATGGAGCCGGTTTCCTGTTGTCTTTGTGTTGTTGCATTAATGTTCCTTTAGATTCTAAAACTTCGACCACTTTAATTTGAAAATATATCTCACCAGTTTTGTAGCAACATATATTTCAGGTATCAATACTTCTTGAATCTTTAAACACTATTTAATAGATTGCAAATATTAATTACACTACCTTTACTTTTACCATCTGGTCCAATTCTTACATATTTCACTGTAAAGGTAGTATTTTCTATATATGTTTTTAATTTTTTGGCTTAAATGTATAGGCTTGTGATGAGGAACATGTATATAATTTGGACTTATATGATGATGCTTGAAAAGAAGTCCAGATTTTTGAATCTGTTGAATAAGGGATGTTGTCAGGGATGATGTTCGGTTATCAAAGTGCCTCTATTCTCTAATGTTTAATAGAGCCCTTAGAAATTTGATTGTGTGAGGGTTGAACTGGACTGCAAGATAATGTCGCTTCCAAGGGAGGTTCTTAAGGCTTAGACTTCTGAGTTGCTCTCTGTAGAACTTGAATTGTGGTTATTCAACACTCTTGATCGAGATCATTTTGTTATCCATTTGATGGCAAGATATTGATCATCTGGAATCACCACTAAACCAAGATCCAATTAGTAATCTGGAGACAATAAGTTCTTCTGATAATTTTAAATCTGAAGCATCTACAATTTATTTTTCTTGCCAAATTTTACACTACTAGGTTAATGCATGATGCTGCAAATGACTCAGTTTCTATTTTGTTCGGTGAAATAGATTAATTACAACTTGGCTAGAAATTATATTATTGCAGCATTTCAAATCTCTTCACATTTTGAGGGGATGGGATATGAGGATAAATGTTAGTGGTTCAAATTGCACATGGTGTTTTATTGCTTCTTACTAATGTTTGTTAATTGTTTTCATTTGATGAAACTGCATGGTATGCAGATCTTTTAACTCTTTTCCACATGTGGTGCAGCTTATGTGCTTGGCGGATCTAGAGTTTGATTATATCAATCCTTATGATTCTGCATCTCGGATAAACAAAGTAGTTTTACCAGAGTTCATTACACAAGGAGTTTTGTGCCTCCTCTTCCTTTTCACGGGCCATTGGTTTATGTCACTTCTCTGTGTTCCCTATCTGTACTACAATGTGAGATTGTAAGATCCTGTACTTTGTTCTTCATATATGAGTTGGATAAATGTTTACAAAATTTAGTTGCTTGTGCCTCATATAGAGTATCATAGTCTCAAAATTAGAGTTGTGAAACTTTGTTTTGCATCTTTCTCTGAAATTTGAAACTTTAAGTGAAAACTGAAACATGTGGAATAAATATTTTCCTCTGAAAAATTCGTTTGCCCTGTTCTCTCTCATTTCTGGGGTGGAAGGTGAGGTGGGGTTAGGTTCTGTGGTGGTTGGATGAGGAGGTTGGTAGACTTCATAAAGTGATAATGTCATTTGTTTCCTGCTTTTTACGAGATATGTGAATGATTTTCTCTCGTAATTAAATATGCTTTTCTCAGTCTCCCATATCTTTTTATTAACTATAACTAGACTAGCTATTTTTTGATGCAGAAATGTCACTCTAAGTCACACATTTTTAAGCATAGGTCTTGCCCATGGAAACCTGTGCCAGATATGGTTCTTACTGCCCACACTGCACAACAATCCATGTATATCTCTAAGGAATTAGGGTCATAAAACCATCACCATCATGTAACTGTGAAACAGTGGTATAATCTTAGTGTTTATCATGAAATTAAATTTTAATCTGCAGGGTTGGCTTAATTTGTATCTATAACTTGTCCATCCCCCTGCAAATATTCCCTGAGAGGGTTAGCCCAAAGTTCATGAGCCTTAATAAATATTCTAGTCCCAGTAGCCTCTCTCTTTGTTTCGCCATCTGTAATATTGTCTATTTAGCAAGGTAGTCCTTGATTTTTCGGTGTTCTTCTCATACATAAATATGTAAACCTTTTCCTTTCATGCATTATATGTTTCAATACCAATTACAATTCAGTTGGTTGGCGACCGTTGATTATTGTTTGTTTATGGAAATGATATATCAGATACCTTCAAAGACAGCACCTTGTAGATGTGACTGAGATCTTTAACTTGCTCAATTGGGAAAAGAAGCAGAGGCTTTTCAAGCTTGGTTATATCATACTACTGCTCTTCATGTGCTTGTTCTGGTAGGCACATAGTTCAACCTGCAACAAGGTTTAAATCGTATCGTTATCTTAAAAGATTAGTACCATAATCACAATTTGTTTATTGTAGGATGATTTACAATGCACTTGACGAGGACGAGCATTCATTTTAGTTTTCTGTTCGTGCTTCTTCAGTGACGTGGGCAGTCTCAGCTGGCTGCATTTATTCCACATATGCCTTGACTGCCACTTTAGTAGGTGCCCTTTTTTTCTTGTAATTTACAATTCAAGTAGTTGGGTTTTGATGGTAGGCTGCTTTGATCTGTTTTTGATCCTAAATTCTGTATTATATTACATCTATCTTTTAACTTATAGTATAAGGTATTTTCATACAAATCTGTGACCCTTTCTGGTATGCTCCTTTTTGTTTTTGGAGAAGATATTAACTTTTAGTTACTGTTTGCATCAGTCGGTATTATTATTAATTGCAATTAATTCAATAACATTATCATTTTGTGAATGAATTGTAAAGTTTCAGTTCAAGAAAAGCAATATAAAAACCAGTGTGTTAATAGTTATTTTGGAAATGAGATCAATTCCCCATCTGTTAGTGGTTTAATTCAACTATTAGTTCAACATAATATTTTAAAGATAAGGGGAGATTTTCATATTTTACTTTGTAAAATGATGATGATTGATGATGATACCAATTACCAACAGTAACAAGAATAAACCTTCATATGAATAAAATAAAACCCTGCAAATTACAGTGGTCTTTAATTAATGACTCATATATGGTATGAAAATATGGTTTCTTGATGCATTGTCTTTGTCTTCTTACTATTATAGTTAAGCTGTTTATTGTGCTCCAATGAATGTATGATTCCTACTCCTAGGTTTTGTAGATGGAATATAAATGTAAGAACCTTAAAAATCCAGCATGCATAATACGTGCATATATCGTTCTTCAACCTAATTTTATTCTCAGACATTTCCAGAGAATGTTCATCATATCTTCTTCCTATTTTTCTAATATAAGTTAAACATAGAATCCACTTTCAATATGATTATTCTAATCCTTTTCCTTATCCTAGCAATTAATTAAAAAAATAGTACAACAAGATAGTGGAACCTTTTGACTTATAAATATACACTCGATCGCTAGTTTTATCTGATTAGTGAATTACACAACTAATCCATATGATACGGATTGCCACTCAGAAACTAGACTACATTAAATTAAATTTCATCGGATTCCCTGTATTGTATTTCATTAAAATGTCTTTTAAATTAATGAGTTCTTTCATCGGAGCAAATTGAATTGAATTGAATTGAATTGCTGGTATCATTACAGCTTTATTTTGATGAAAGATGTCCCATATCTCAGAAATAATATTTTAGATACCTAAGTCATGATTTCTGCCAAGAGCCATCACATAGTAATTGCTTTAACCAACTCATTTCGTATTTGAACAAGAATCTTGTAATCCACATGAGTTTATTAACAATATTTTATTTGTAAAAATGTGTCACAAGAGTTTTTGTATTTCACGTTTTCAAATGAATTTTCACAATTCACTCATAAAACCCTAATGACTTTCTTCTTCTTTATATGTATGTGTATTTGTGGAATAGTATTTCATCTTTGTTTTTATATATTTGAAATATATCTTACAACCTAAGGTAATCAAATATGGAATAAAATTTAATGCTCGAACATTTAGGTAAAGTCCCAATGGTTTGTGAATATGCTGAGGAAGGAAGGCCCTTTTGCACCAATATATAAAATTAAAAATCGATTGAATTCTGTTACTTTTGACATATATCCTAATCAATCTAATTGATTGGTTGGAATTATAGAATTTCCCTATCTTATTATTTAATTGCACTCTTTCCTAACTAATCGCATGAATTCGTTACAAGTTTGTTGGTGTTGTCCCATTATCCTCTATATATATAAATGAAGACGAGGCATTCCAACAGTGTACCAAACGATAATGCAATTTTTGCATTATTTTCAAAAAGAATATTCCGTAGTATTCTATAAAGCAGAATAAAATTTTTAACGTAGGATAAATCTTTTGTTGAATCCAATGCAAAATTGGCCATTGAGATAATTTAGTTTGGTCTTTAGACAATATTGAAGTAAAAAATTCTTAAATTCTTAATAATCGAGCGCACTGTTGGAGATATCCTAACCTAATCTATCTATATATATAAAGAGAGGGTTGTGTCTCTCCTATGCTTGACAAATAAGCATTTTCAAGGCTTCATATTTCGATAAGTGGCAATCTATGTAATATCTTATGTGTCATTATATTTTTTATTTATCAAGAAAATATATGAAAGGTTGAATGGAGATAAAAAGTCTACATCTCTTAATTTAATTATGAATATATGAAAAGTTTTATCTCTTAATTTAATTATGATTGATATGAAAAGTCTTATCTCTCAATTTATATATATACACATATATATGTATATATCATCTCCTATGTTTGATAAATAAGCATTCTCAAGGCTTCTTATTTCGACCAGTGGCACTATATGTAATATATTACGTGTCATTATGTTTTTTATTTATCAAGAAAATATATGAAAGGTTGAATGGAGATAAAAAGTCTACATCTCTTAATTTAGTTATGAATATATGAAAAGTTTTATCTCTTAATTTAATTATGATTGATATGAAAAGTCTTATCTCTCAATTTATATATACACATATATATATATGTATATATCATCTCATATGCTTGACAAATAAGCATTCCCAAGGCTTCTTATTTTGACCAGTGGCACTATATGTAATATATTACGTGTCATTATGTTTTTTATTTATCAAGAAAATATATGAAAGGTTGAATGGAGATAAAAAGTCTACATCTCTTAATTTAATTACGAAGATATGAAAAGTTTTATCTCTCAATTTAATTATGACTTATATGAAAAGTTTTATCTCTCAATTTATATATTTGTGTATGTATAAATTCATGTTCTTTACTTTCCTAAATTCGTGATATTCTTTATCTTCTTGAGTTTTTTGTAGAAATAGTTGTTTTTCCCATCATGATGTTTTTCAGGTATGTTCTGTCTACATTCCCAACTTTGCTTGAAGGTATATCTAAAGTCTTACTGAGTTGATGTCCTGTGAAAGAACTAACAATTTATAACCTTTGAAGGAGCGTTACTTTATGACAAACGAGCGATCCTAGCAGAACTCAAGTTGTAAGGCAAATGATGTAATCACCTTTGTTAATTCTCCTGATTGTATAACGTAATTCTCTTATAGTAAGTTCATTCTTGAGTGCATAACTTTAATTTAAAAGGGCAAAATGGTGGCTTAATAGCACTTTAGTAGCTTAGTTACATGTTGTGCCTAGGAACACCTTGCTATGGATGTAATATTCACTTTTCAACTTTAGAATTATACAAATTGTTTATGTCTCCAGTAACTAATGTTAAACATAGCGTGACTTTCTTTTCCATTGTAAAAAAAACATTGTTTATTTTGAATTTTTTTTTTAAATTGTCATTTTGTTTCTTAATTCTTATGTGATAGAATTGTATTGATTGGATTGTATGATATTTCATGAGGGATTAGTTTAACTCTTCATTTTCATTTTTTTAATCTTTTTTTTCTGATCAACTTTGTATTATTGTTTCAAGAATCTATGAACGGTGAGAAGCATCCATGAGATCCTTGGTGTATATTTTGAAGTTTATTTTGTCTTTGACCCATTTTAGATGATATCTTTTCACGCAAAGTTTAGGTTTTAAAATTCACAATTCAATATTTCATTATTAAAAATGTGTTAATATGTTAAAGACGGTTATATTATATGCATGTATGCATGCTTATTTGGTGTATATTATGCATTTTCTCTCATAATATATAAATAACAAAACGATGCATTAATTTATGTGATTTATCTATAAAAAAATGTAGAAGAACAATGTTTTAAGGAAATTGTTTCTCAAGTAACATCACTACAGGTCTTTCAAGAAGATTTAACTTTACTTTGGAAAAATGATTCACTATGCATTCATAAGGAAGGAAGTTGAATATTGTATTCTTTATAATTATGTACAAATAACAAACTTACTTCAATACTAATGTCAATGATGTCAAATATATCTCATATTAAATAACAAAATTGTTCCATGATCAACGAAAAAATAAATCTAAATTTAAATTTAAATCATTACAAAAGACGATTTAAGATTTAATTTTATAGGAAAAATATTTAGATATAAATTGTAAACCAATCCCGTGCAACGCACGGGTCATATCTAGTTCTATATAATAATAAAACTAATAAAATGTATAAAACTCCATTTCAGAAGATACACATAATTCGTATCACTTAAAGTTTTGAATAAATAAACCAATTTGATAAAGCTTTAGATTGAGAATTGAGAAGGCAAATTGGTGGACCCCAAGTCTTTTTAAGAGTCTGAATCTTCTATTACATTTGATGTTACATTTCGTGTTACATAATAATTAATACACACCACATATTAATTAGTGATGTCATTGAATATACGTGGTGTGTGGTAATTAAATTATAATAAGATATGTAACATCAAATGTACTCCCTCTTTTAAGGAGGTATCCACAACTTTACTTATATAATTGTGGGATAATCATTCATCTCATTTTTCTTTTCCAATACCTTTTCTTTCATCTGTCCCACATATTATTTCTTTTGAATTTTAAATAATTTATTCACTATAAAAATTAGGCCACCGCTTTTTTTTTTTTTCCTTTCTTATTTATAAAAATTGAATAAATATTATTAAAGAGAAAAAGAAAAAAGAGTCGGGACATGAAGAGGATGGAGGAAGTCACAACCCGACTACCCTCCAAATGGTCGAATCACCTATTTTAAAAATTCATATACCATGCATGTATCATATTCCAAAACATGTTCTATCAATTTTTAAAATAAAAATAGTTATGAATCATGAGAAGAAAGAATAACACCAATTACATAACTTTAAGGTGACACATAAGTGGAATATAAATTTTGATACAAAAGATTCAGTTTAATCTGATTTAAAAATTATAGTCCGTGACCATACTGTCTTCCTTTTCTTGTTCTTTTTTCCATTTATTTCTTCCATTCATGAACACCATGAGTCCAATTAAAAGAGACAAAATGAAGCATTACAAAAGGATAGATTTGACCGCACCATTTTTGTAATAGCTCCAGTATTCACTTAAAAGGAATTTTCTTCCATTATAAAAATTTCATTCCATATCAAGATCAGCTAAACTGAATTTTGATTATAGTTGGATAATCTGTTTCATATTAATTATATTCTCTATCAAAATCTTCTAATTCATATTAGATAGTTTCTACTTTCTACAAATAGTACCAAACTAGTATAGAACCCGTGAAATATACGGGATTATAAAATTGAAATAGTAGATTTAGAAAAAAATTAGCTATGAATTATATAAGAAAATATATTAATGTTGCATTAGTAAAAGAACATGATTATTTTTTTCCTACTATTTAGAAATTTTTTATATTTTTATATATATTAAAATTAATTTGTAAAAAGAAAGATTAAAAAAAGACAAATTATTGGATTGACGTGTTTTTTTATGGTTATTCCTTTGGTGTATATATATAGACTTTTATAATATTTTCTAATATTTACTAATGTATATAATCAACATTAATTTTGATATCATTAAATAGCAACATTATTAGCTTTAAATAGAAAAAATTGAAATGAGAAAAATATTGGATTGACAAGTGTCTTTTATTTAATTTAACACAAAAACTCACGTGAGACGGTCTCACGGATAGTTTCCGTGAGACGGATCCTTATTATCCATGAATTGGACCCATATCCACAAATTTTCACATGAACTACTAAGTGTGGGTTATGGGTTGACCCGTCTCACGAAAAAAGATCCGTGAGACGGTCTCACACAAGACTTACTCTTAATTTAATATAAATATAGATATATAGATTAGGGCTTTTAAAATTTACAACATCGATCATAGCTGATATAATCATATTCTAATATAATAAAATAGATTCCAAATGAATCATTGTAATGACCAACACCAACAAACTCAAAAAAAAAAAAATCTATTCACTTTATTCACAATAATGATAAGTAGAAGGTCATGGAAATACTGAAAATTTGAAAGAAAGGTGCCTTTTAATTCCCATCGCCAAACGTTTGGCACGCTAAATATGTCATCCTCATCACGCACCATTAACATCAAAATAGGCATTTTAGTTTGAGTATCATCAATTAATTACAAACCAACACCTAATTCAAGAATCCCATGCACTCACTCACCTCTATCTATATATTAATTTATGACACAACTTGCATTTCCCTATTAACACTCTAATTCTCCCACCAATATCTTCTCCTCATCATGGAACAAGCATCAGTAGAAGCCAATCATGGTGAATCACACTCTCTTTCTTCTGAGCTCAAAACTCAATGGCGAATCACTGTCCCTTTGATGGCTATGAATTTCACGTGGTTCGCCAAACTAGCCATCACCACTGCGTTTCTTGGGCGGCTCGGAGAGCTGCCACTGGCAGGCTGCACTCTTGGTTTCACCTTTGCCAACGTGACGGGGTTTTCGTTGCTCAACGGACTATGTGGAGCCATGGAGCCGATATGTGGCCAGGCTTATGGGGCCAAGAATTTTAAGCTCCTTCATAAGACTCTTGTCATGGTTACTTCTTTACTTCTTGCTGCATCACTCCCTGTTGCCTTTCTGTGGCTCAATGTTGATAAGATTCTTATCCATTTTGGCCAGCAAGAAGGTATTGCCATGGTGGCCAAGAAGTACTTGATTTATCTCATCCCTGATTTGGTTGTAACCTCGTTTCTATGTCCTCTGAAAGCTTACTTGAGCACGCAGAACATAACTGTTCCAGTCATGCTGAGCTCTGCCATGGCGGTTGCTCTGCACGTCCCTCTTAACGTGTTTCTTTCCAGGGCTAAAGGGTTCGAAGGGGTAGCAATGGCGGTGTGGATTACCGATTTTGTGGTGGTGATATTACTCGGATTATACGTTCTGATAATGGAGCAGAAGAAGGGAGGAAAGTGGAAGGAAGGAGGGTGGTTCGAGCAAGGAATGGGAGAGTGGATGACTCTGCTCAAGCTATGCGGTCCATGCTGTCTAACCACCTGTCTCGAGTGGTGGTGCTACGAGGTGTTGGTCCTTCTAACCGGCCGGCTCCCAAATGCTGAACGGTCCGTTGCAGTTTTGGCCATAGTCTTGAACTTTGATTACTTGCTCTACTCTGTCATGCTGTCTTTAGCAACATGTGCATCTATTCGTATCTCCAATGAGCTTGGGGCTAACCGTCCTCAAATCGCCTACCAGTCAGCTTACATTTCTCTTAGTATAAGCGTGCTTTTCGGGTTTATTGGTGGCTCAATAATGGCTTCTGCAAGAGGCGTGTGGGGGCCGTTGTACAGCCACAATAAGGGGATCATAAGAAGTGTGAAGAAGATGATGATTATAATGGCGATTGTGGAAGTAGTTAACTTCCCATTAGTAGTGTGTGGAGGAATAGTGAGGGGAACGGCCCGGCCATGGCTCGGGACGTATGCAAATATCGGTGGGTTCTATCTGTTAGCTCTGCCATTGGCAGTGTTCTTAGCCTTCAAAAAGCATCTGGGCTTGAGTGGATTGATAATGGGGTTCTTGGGTGGAGTTGTGACCTGCTTGTTAATACTGCTGTTTTTTGTTGCAAGAATCAGATGGGACGATGAATCTCACAAGGCACAAGTAATGGTTACTGAGAATCACAACAAGTCTGAGCCCTTGGAAACTATATCATTATGATACATTTTTAGGTGGTTTTATTCACATAAATATTTTGGAATTACAAACATCCTCTCGAGGTTTGTATTTACCATTAGGAACGAAACTTCAGAAAACTAGGTGTAGGGTCACGTCACGTCACGTCTCGTTCCATATGCAGTATATTTATTATATGAGTGATGGATTCCATAAAGAGGGTAGTTACAAATGTAAAGGTCACATATGACAAATGATAGCTTGCAGTGGTGGGAATCCAATCAACACATAGTTTTGTAGACAAAAGTCACAATTATGGAGGAAATGGAAATCCAGCAAGGAATCATGAAGAAGCTTAGCAGCAGGCCCACCAGGTCTTCCTTCTCTACACGATACGGTACGGTACTTCGAGTAGAGAATCACTACGTAACAACTTGTTTTGCTTACAACTCCACCATTTCTCACTCAATTTCCATTTTCCTCAAAATCTAAGTTGAAGTCCCATTTCTTCAGGTGAAAATAAAAACAAGAGCTGGTATAAGCTATAGTTTTCGTCTATGCAACTTCGATCATCTCATCCATTTATATACAAATACACATAATATATAAATGCACATATATGTATAGTAAGATTCATCAGGTTTAGCATACGCTAAAATAGTGTTCCATATTAGGAAACACAGATACTGATTTAACATAAAAATGCTACTCTTGATTGATATTATTCCCATTTGTTGTTGATCAATCCAAAGGAATGATTTGATTGTAAATAATTGCACAGCATAAGTTTTGGCCAGAAAAAGAACATCTTGACAGAAACAAGATCAAAAGAGCGAGCCTCAAATCAACTATAAATGAGTTTGCTCATTGTGCAAGTCGACATGAAACTTAGAAACATATGTATGAAACTACTCTGAATCCAACCAAATCATAAACTAACCAAGACCTGTTGTAGAATCCTTTCGTGGGGCATCAGCCTTTAAACGAGAAGGCCTAACTATTCGATCAATGAGACCATATTCAAGAGCCTCTTGAGCATTAAAGCGCTTAACTCGACTCAGGTCCTTGTGAATCTGCATATTCAAATCAATATTTAGTGTACATCTCAACAACAAAAGAAGATCACAAGCTTAAGGGTAATAAATATGACCTTCTCAATCGGTTGGCCTGTTTTCTGAGCCAACTCTTTGAAAAGATAGTCCCTTATCCGTAGTAGCTCATCAGCCTCGTTACGGATGTCGTCAGCCTGCCAAAAAGGTTCAGAAGACATGGGACAACTTTCTAAAGAGAGATAGAATAAGGCTTCATGTTTAGACAAAAAAAAAAAAATTGGATCACACCTGACCACGAGCAGCTCCAGCTGGAGACTGTAATGCAATTCTTGACAGAGGCATTGCAAAGCGATAACCCTTCAGAAAAAGAAACTTTCAGTGAGATGATTGCACTAAACACAAACAGTTTCAACCTTTTCATGATAGGGAGGTTATGACTTGAATAGAGAAATTGTAGCGACGATGAAGAAGGAAACTAAGTGCTATAGGTAACTAATATCATAAAGGTACACCCAATCGTTATTTCATAAAAACAATATTAGGAAACCAACAGACGATGATGAAATCACTACTGGCTGCCCTGGCTTATATCAATATAGATATTTTAATGTATCCATATTATATTTTGAAGTTTTTTCAGATGGATAAGCTATAATGTTACTGTATCTAACTATCCATGTATATTATGTCCAAAATCCAAATAAAAGAATATACCTTTTCACCTGCAGCTAGGAGACAACCTGCAAGATTATAAGCATAGCCCACACAGTGAGTACCAACCGGACTTTTCAAGCTTTGCATTGTATCATAGATAGCCATGCTAGGAGTGAGCTACAACAAAGATATATAGTTATTATACGTAATTTTTTCTTTAAAGAAAAGAAGGAAACAGACAAACATTGTTATGATATGGATGGTATTTCAAACAAGAATGTGTAAATTTCAAGTCATAAATGAAGAACTTACATCTCCTCCAGGGCCATTAATGTACATATAAAGCTTCTTTGAATCATCAACACTATCAAGGTACAACATTGTAGCAAGTATCTGATTGCTAAACTCTTCATCTATGTGTTGCCCAATAAAAATAACACGTTCACGGTACTGCAGTTGAAGAATTCTTAGAACTTCTGTCAGACAAGTTTCGAAGTAAAAGATGAACTGGCAGAGCCACTTGAAAGAGAGATTTTACAAATGTTTGATATAGATAGCAAATGAACTAGAAATAAACTTACCATTATACTATGCACATCAGATAAAATATTTAATGACTAACGATTGATTGATAACTCTAATCTAGACAAAATAAAGGGAATACAATGAAGCTATCCCAAGCTCTCTCGTTCATCACTTTTAGAGCAAATCAAACAATGAGCAATCTTTTAGATTTTACTGTAATGAAGTAGCTAATATAGACTTACGAGAGCATTCCACAAATCAACCCATTGCCAAGTTCCCTCAATGGAGTTTCTGTAAGGCACTCTTGGAGTTCCAATAGGCATCATTGATACACGGCCCCGTGTTGGTTTGCTTTTACTACATCTGAAAGTGGAGAAAATAGTCTATGATAGGGCTTGAAAATTTCAACAAATTCACAACATATTTGATATGATCTTAATTCTTATCCTAATATAATTTTAGGAAATTGAGAAAGCTGATGCTTCTGAGTATAAGAAGCAGTTTTTGGTTGATCAGTCTCACTTGATTATACCCACATAAGAAAATTTATAACTTAAAACGGACTCTGGGAACACCACTGACCACCCATCTTACTTAAACCAATGCCCATGTTTTAAAGTTTAAAAAGGTACAATAAAACAATGACTAAACAGATTCAGGCACATCTTTTGCACATTGTTAGGAAGATAATACAGCAAAAAGAAAATGAGTAAACTCGAGGAGATTTCATGCACATCAAAAATCATGTGATGAGTAAAAAATGAGTAAATCAGAGAATGATGAAACACCAAGTTAGAAGATTGCAACTTTACCCAAATCAACTGACCCGCTTTGAAAACTAAAGTCATATCCTCGCACAAAGCTAATGTTTGAGCATCAAACATATCATCGTGATAAAACCACGAAAACAAAGTTCCAAATTGAAACTTCAATATGCAAATTGAACCCCATGCAATAGTAAATAATAGAAAAGTACCTGGATTCAATGCTTTTGTAAACTCTATTGTGAAAGTCCACATTCGAATTGGGCCTTCCTACTCCATAACAATCTGTGCAATTCCGAAAAAAGGAAAGGGCAAATTTAAAATATGAAAAATAACAAGGATTAATTACTTGAAGAAAACATGGAACGAAATATAGGCGCGAGACAAGAAGACAGACTTGGAGATTGAAGTCTTAACCCCACAAAGACTTTGCTGGCACAGCTGCAGAAGCGTATAAATTCTGAAATTAGAGTCCACAAAAATGAATTTTGAATAGCTAAAGGAAAAGGGAGAACCTGAGAGAAGGAAGAGGAGAATCAACTGTGGAGTTTAGATATGAGGTTAGAGAAACTGCCATTGTCGCCTCGCAATGGAGAGAAGAGAAATGACGGATTTTGGGTTTTAGGATATGGAAGAAGAGAAGAAAGCCTATGTGACCCAATAACCCGAATTAAACTTTTCGACCCGTTTACTCAATCCGTTATCACTTCTTTTTTTCTTGTAAACGCAGATATAATCATTACTCAAATTGTGAATTAGATTTTTCAGACTTAGTTAATGCTTATAAATGCGTTTTTATACTATCAAATTTATAATTATCATAAATGATAAATCATAGTTGAAGTAAAAATGAGAGTCTTAAAAGTTGTTACATTCGTGGAACAGAATGATTAATTATAGTAATATTTATGGATTTTTAGCAATTTAACAATGAGATATTTTCTATGCATTTGATATTCAATTACCCTAGAAGAATGATTTCATTTAAATTTTCAATTTCTTAAGTAAATACATATAGACAACTTTAATATGTCAAGTATTATATAGAATAAATTTAAAATGAGTGGAAAACCCAAACAAAAATATTCATTCGTTCTTTTCCGTACAGGTGTCACAATTGTTAAACAAACCTTTTGTTAATCATTACATCTAGTTGGTCTTAAGTTTAAGTTTAACGTGAAATCATCTGAAAGAATCATTTTAATGAAACAAATTTAGAAATGAGTTTAGTTGATGGATAAAAAAATTAATCCCACGAAAACCATTCGTAAGGTCATTTCACACAAATTTAGGCGGATCTTTTTATAATGATAAAATTTAAAATTGTGCTCGATTTCTACAAGTAAAAGAAAATAAAACTTGCAATATATCAAACCATTCAAATTCAACTCAACTCAACTCATGTTCAGTTGAATGAGAGCTTCAATAGTGCTCGTTAATCTATTAATTAGTCGCAAAGCGAAATTCAATGGCACTTCAAAATACAAGAACTATACTTAATCAAAAGTACATCACAAGAAATTTTGCTTTTTATTAACAGTGACTCGTAAAGTTTCTATGGATAGATACAAGAAAACGCGTTCAAATTTTAACATGTAAGGAAAAGAAAAATGTAAAAATTGATAAACAAAGAGTGAACATAATGGTTGAGGTTGAATTAAGAGGGCTTCTCGTATGAGTTCTGCTCTCTGAAAGTAGCAATGGCACTTTTAATCATACCAGCTACATCTGATCTCACAAAAAGGTGGGTGTTATCCAAAACATGTATGATGAACTTCTGTGATTGAGGCAGTGAAGCATTCATGTTGATGATGAACTGTGCCATTGGAATGTCACTGCATACACAACATCATGTCGATTCAACTCATATTAGAAACAACAAGAGAAAGGAAAAACTTGAAAGCAAACGTGTAAGTTGTTGAAGAAGCTCATTAGACATCTATCTCTGAAAAGGTAAAGGTGAATGTAGATGAACATGAAAAACAAAACCAAGTATGGCGTATCAAGGATAAACTAAAAACCGCACTAGCTAGGAAATGGTATTTACCATGAAATATACAGACCTTTGACCGCGTTCACCATGATGAACGTCCTCCTTGATCTGCAAAAATGAATATTATTTTGTAAGAGAATACATAGACAAATTTCACTGGTCGACACTATATTAACCAAGCAATGTGAGGCTATTAGTTTCCTCACAGGGGAAGACAAGTAAATCAATTCCAGCATTGGAAAACCGCAATTGTTCATGCACATAGCTAATACTCTTTCTTAGCCTGAGCATGGCTCTGATAGGCAACCAAAGAATCCAAACCAGAAAGAATCATTTAGATTACAGAACAAAGTATCAAATCAATTCAACCTCATAAAATAATCAGTGAAGCAAAGCCCCAGCGTGAACAAACAGTTAAACAAACATACATCATTGATCACATTCATATTCTCATATACTTTGATACCAAAACTAACAATTAAGAACCCAAAATTTGCTACACATCTCCCTCACTCTCCATACTTCAAATAATAGGATCAATCAAAGCTAACTAGATCTGCTGAAAAAGTTACCAAGATGAAGAAGAAAAGACGAACAAAAAAGTCTCCATTAATTTGAAGACACACTTCAGTTAGTTGTTCTATAATGTTTCCGTCATTCCCATCACACCTTCATCCAGTAGTATCAAACTTTCCAATAGGCATCATTGATACACGGCCCCGTGTTGGTTTACTTTTACTACATCTGAAAGTGGAGAAAATAGTCTATGATAGGGCTTGAAAATATCAACAAATTCACAAATATTTGATATGATCTTAATTCTTATCCTAAAATAATTTTAGGAATTGAGAATCTGATGCTTCTGAGTAGAAGTAACAGTTTTTGGCTAAGCAGTCTCACTTGATTATACCCACATACCAAAAGTTATAACTTAAAAAGGATTCTAGTAACACCACCCATTTTACTTAAATCAATGCCCTTGTTTTGAAGTTTATAAGGCACTATAAAACAATGACTAAACAGATTCAGGCATGTCTATTGCACATTGTTAGCAAACAGAAAATGAGTAAACTAGAGGAGATTTCATGCACATCAAACATCAAGTAATGAGTAAAAAATGAGTATATCAGAGAAGGATGAACCATCAAGTCACAAGACTGCAACTTTAACCAATTCAATTGACCCACTTTGAAAACTAAAGTCATATCCTTGCACAAAGCTAATGTTTGCGCATCAAACATATCATCATGATAAAACCACGAAAACAAAGGTCCAAATTTTAATTTCAAGAAGGAAATGAACCATATGCAATTGTAAATAATAGAAAATTTACCTTGATTCAATGCCTTTTTAACTCTATTGTGAAGTTCCACACTCAAATTGGGCTTTCCTACTCCATAACAATCTGTGCAATTTCAAAAAAAAAGAAAAGAAGCAAATTTCCAATATGAAATTTAACATGGATTAATTACTTCAAGAAAACATCGAAACAAAATATGGGCCAGAGACAAGAAGAAGGGAGAATCAACTGTGGAGTGTAGATATGAGGTTAGAGAAACTGCAATTGTCGTAATGGAGAGAAGAGAAATGACGGATTTTGAAATTTTTGGATATGGAAGAAACCCAATGTGACCCAATTACCCGATTCAAACTTTTCGACGAAAGGTGGGTTGCGTGACCAATAACGGATTGAAATCCAGGGAGGAGCGGTGGTGGCAGAAGAAGTAAACAGAAGCAGAGGCTGCGGTAGAACAATGAGCAAGACTGAAACTCGGCGTATCCGGGCGACGGACGGCGGCCGGCGTAGAAAATTGGTCGGAGCGGCGAGAAGAGTGGAAGAAGGGAGAAATGAGGATGAGGGTTTTGAAAATCCTTCTTCACATATCTTTAATTTAATGTGAAATTTGTTATTAGTTGGGCCAACTTCTAATTAATGGGCTGAACGTATTTCTAAACGTTTTCGGGCCCAAATCAAATGAGAATATCTCTACCTGGTTTGGCTCAACAGAATTGGGCCTATGAATCAATCCTTTTAGTATTCAAACTTCTAATTATATCTCTAACTAAATTTTATCTCACGATATTTTTGTGTGTAGTCCAGCCCAAGGTCCTAAACTTATCAACGACATATTAAACACATTTTATATAAAAAATTGGGGCAATATACACCCTAAAACTTATTACACAACTTTTTTTAGTATTTATTAAACTGAAATAAATTTGTTTGAGTAACAGTTATGTGCCCTATGTCACAGTACCCCCAATTTGACCATCGTATGGTGTTAGGTATATACTCTTCAAGTATCACGTGTATACTCTTAAGGTATTACTTACGTACTGAACAAAATATTGATATATTTAGTGAAAAATAATATCTTAAGGATATACACGTGATACATTAAGAGTATATACACAATACGTATCACTGAATAGAAAGTAATGTCTTAAGAGTATGGACTTATACCTGAAGAGTATATATCTAATATCATACTTTAACATGAAAAAGTAATACGTTAAGAGTATACATGTAATACCTAAAGAGTACATATGTAACACCACACGCTGGAGGAATGAATCTAAGATCTGTACGCAAGGGGTATACAATTTTTTCCAAATTTGTTGAAATAGTTTTGTCTTAATATAATGGTCTATTTATTTAAAATATATTCAAATTAAATTTGTTTTTCAAAACTAGAAAATATAAATTAAATTAAAGTAAGAATTATGAGGAAGAATATTGAGTGGAAATGATAGTCATAAAATAGTTGATTTTGAATTTGTGTATTTAAATTGATGAAAATGTTGATGTGGAGGAGAGGGAGTGACATGTGATTAAATGAATCTCGATGTCCAGCATGACACATGCGTACATTAAATTCTGCCCATAGTGAATGTGTGAATTACTGTATATTATATAGCAATAAACAGCATAACGTAAACCATATAAGAACTAGGATCCAACAGTATTGATATACAAGTTGGGAAGAGTTATAACTATATGGATCGGAGTAAGTCTCATGTGAGATTGTCTCACGAATCATTTTATGTGAGACGGATCTACCCACAACCCACGCCTCACATATAAATTTGTGGAAGTTGGTGGGTTAGTGGATAAAAAGATCATCCGACTCACAGAAATTATCCATGAGATCGTCTCACGCAAGTTTTTTGTATATTGAATATATTCTTGATTAGGCAACAAAGGAGAAAGAATAAGATAAATGGAAAGATTACAGGAGAAAAGACGCAAAGTTTAGGCGAAGACTACTAAGACAAGTAGGTTGAGATTCATATTCTATTCTATGAATTAGAATCATATATATAGGATTTTGTGATGGTTACATTCATCAATTTGGAACCTTCTTTGGAAAAAAGATGCCTCACAATTATCGATCCTTAATTTACATCGACCAATATACATAGTGGTAAAGCTTAAGATCCCATATCTTTTATATATAAACACAAAACATACATTAGCAAAATTCCAAGATTAACATTACAGTTTTTGTCTCATTTCTTGGTCAAACACTGGCGGCTTTATTATTTTAAACATTCTCACTAATTCAATAATCAATACACATCAGTGCAGTGGTGGACTAAATATTAAATGACCATCATCAGCTTAATTTTGACATATTAGATGAGTTCAAAAAAAAAAAATCTCTTACGTTCTACACTTGATGCATTATGTTTCTACTTTTTTTTTTTTTTATCTAAAAATATGTTAAGGTACACTATAGCTAGTAAGGTCGTCTTATAGTATTTAGTAACACATTTAGGATGTAGTATAAGTAGCCATGAATAAAAATTCTTTTCTTTTGACCAACCATAATTGATGAGTCATCTCAAAGCAAAATAATTGCTTAGAACTAAATCAATGCTAAACTTACTAGTTAATTTTGGAATCAGCTATAGTTAGTGTTGATATCATAATTTACTTGTATTAATCGGACTATCCTTATGGTTTTCTTTTTCGTACTTGTAAGCAGTAGGTGATGACTGATTAATTTGGATGAATATTTTCTCTTTCAAGAAAACTGATCGACAATGAATGCAGTGAAAATATATATATATATATATATATAATGTAATTGGGGGGGGGGGGAGTAATATACTTTAAAACATAGATTTATTTAAAGATTTTGAAATTATCAAATTCTATCAAAGAAATTAAATAATCGTGGCTTACGTTGCCTAAATTGGGTGGTTTTTATGCAATTACAACCAGAGAGGGCAATTATTAATTCGATCAGATGAGATTAATATTGATGATTAATATTACTATAAATATAAATATTGTTGGATCGAGGTATATTAAGAAAAAAGACAAGAATCCACTTTTGGGTATCTATACAACTATACAAGAGTAATATATAAACATATCCTTCAATTAAAACAATAATGTGGGAAACGTATGTTAACATTGTTTCTTAAATATATAATTAATCAAGAATATAATTAGGTGTCCAGTCTTAGTTTGGTCCAATTGCGGTAGCTCAGCTTGTTGTGGTATTAACATATATATATATATATATATATATATATCAAAGTATCATTCGAAAATAAAAATAAAAATACATTGAAAAATGAAATAAAGTACCAATATGTCTATTGCCAATAACCTATATATACAATTTTGGCTCCTATATTTGATGATTCGGACTAGTTAATTAATATAGTGATTTATTAAATAGGTTATCCAAATTTTTGGGATACCAATATGTTGGTCCCAAACTACTGTAGGTAGGCTTATAGGGGGTGACTAAGCCTACCTTCCTTTTCAACTTGTTCTTCTAACTCTTTCGGCTCACTTCTAAAATCAGTAACCTTTTGGGAGGTTACTGATTAGTGGTTTGCGGAAGCTTAATACTGAGTCGAGTAGAAGTTGTGCAGCTTTATAAGAGAGAGTATATGTGTGCATGTAATGCAATAAGCAGATAAAGACACAAGGATGTATAGACCTATCTATCTATTCTACGTCCTCTCTTCCTCTACACAGGAGGGAACCTTTGTTAAGCTGGTTGAATTACATAGATCTATTTATTACAACCCACCCTTAACAAGTAAGTAGCAAGCTTCTCACACAGATACCTGTCTACTTTCCCTTGACCCACACATGATCCTACACTACCCACCCAGGGTCCTCACTTTCTCTCCTAGAAAGTGGTAAACTCAGCAGGACATTACTCCTCGCACTAAGTACTCCGAGACAACCTTTTAGAGAGGTTTATCTCCTTCTTTTTCAATTGGGTGCAGCAAACTTGGCCTTCGTATGCAGACTGATTCTGCTGAAGCTTGATGCTGACTGGTAGACTGGGAGTGTGTCTTCTTGGGGTGTAGAGTGTTCAAGTTTTTCTTCTTTTCATCTGCTCTTGTTGAACACTCTTTTCTCTAAGGATTTCTCCCTCTTTCTGCACTTCTCTCTTTTAAGATCTTCTCTCTTCTTTTGCGCTTCTCTCTGTGAACTTGGATATTCTGATGTACTCACGTCTTCTTTCTTGCACATTCTGTGCTTCTCTCACGCACGCTTTGTGCTTTTCTCTCACCCGCTTTTCAATCTTCAGTCCCCCTCTTTATAGGGTGTGAAATCTGCCCGTTGAAGGTAGACAAATTTTTGACATTTCTGTGCCGCACTCCTGACACACGGTAGCTTTTCGCTTTCCACGTGTCTTCTTCCGATTGACTCCTCTTCTCTTTTCTCTTTACCGGTAACTTCTTGTGTCTACTGGTAACTTTGACTTTTCTCCCTATGCCTGCTTTGCAGCTTCCTCCTCTGGCTTCACTCCGGAGCTTCCTCTTCCAGCTTGCTCCTTCTGGTGGCTCGAGGCTTCTGTAGCATGCTGTCTGTGCAGTATGCTTTCGGCATGGTCTTCCAGGTAGCTTCCTGTCCCGCTGTGTTCTGCTTTGGCGAGGTTCCTTCCAGTAGCTCCCTGAAGTCAATAGTATCCTTATTAGTTCATCTGATTCTTTATAACCATTCTCTTCAATATCCTTCCATTGACACTTTCTCTATTTCTTTTAATCTTCTGTGATAACTCTATTGCAGTAACATATCCTTAGATTGGTTATGCATATTAGAATTACTTTAAGGATTTGTCTCATCAAAACATTCTACAAATGTTTAAAACACAATACTTTAATTGTAACCAAATTATTGAAGACAATTTATGAGAAGGAGAATAAATTAATAATTTCATCTTGAACCTAGATTAATTAATTGAATAGTCGGATGAGATATGGTATTTTAGAAAAGGACAATAATCTACTTTAAAAAAAAAAAAAAATAGGAGAAGCCTGAAATGGGAAACGGTTGCTTGAAATGATTTTTAATTGTATGATTAAGTAGGAACATTGCTAAAATATCCAAAATTAGGTGGTCTTAATTTGGTCAAAAAAATTGCAGTGGATCATGAATTGAAGGATGAACCACCTATGTGCTTTATAATAAGAAACTATTATTATATAATTAAGTAATATTTTATAAACCTAAACTTATCTCAAAATCCTGAACCTCTACTCCACCATTTTTTAGGGATTTATTTTCTAAAATAAAAACATATATAATTGAAATGTGTATGAAACCTTTTGTTTTTGCATCATCGTCATATATCAAAGAATATTAAAAATATAAAATAATACTGACACATGTAAAGTATACGTACTGAAAGCATTGAGAGAGAAAAAAAAAAAAAAAAGGAAGGAAATCAATTAATTTGTAGTAGAAAAATTCAATTGAATTCATATAAACAATTAAAAGGGTCATAAATATTTCATTTCATTCCCTAGAATTACTTATATAGCAGCAAGTTTTGTGCACGAACGAATATTTTAGAAGTAAATTTGCATTAATACCTAGTAAAAACAATGTGATGTTGTCATGAATTAAATGAAAGTTGAGCAAGATAGATGGAGAAGGTGCATGTGAATTAGCTAGTCTCTGAAAAGTAATATATTGACCAAGTATGAGTATATAATTGAATTGGTAAATAAATTCAATGGTGATGATATATGGAATAGAAGAAGAATATATCGTCTCCATTCCCAAATAAGTGTCTTTTTGTAGAGAAAAAATACTACATCCGTTCTAAAATAAGTGTTGTTTTAAATGTTTTCATACAGATGAAAGAAGTTGACAAAAGAATAGATTTATCCTTATTACAGTTAACATGAACATTATGAAATATAAGTTTAAATAAGGGTTTACATGAACATTAAAGTTAATTACTTTTTTTACCCAATAACTTTTTGCTACTGACAATTTTACTCATTATCTTTTCGGGCTGTCAATTTTACCCTTTATGTTTTGAAAATTCGGAAATATTACCCAAATTCGGCCCGATTTCACCTTTTGGGTCGAATTTGGGTAATATTTCTGAATTTTCAAAACATAAAGGGTAAAATTGACAGCCCGAAAAGATAATGGGTAAAATTGCCAGTAGCAAAAAGTTATATCGCATTTCATCGACCTTTTCCAGCAATTTACATTTATATTTCGAGGCCCCATTTACACCAATCGTTAATCCTTTTTTTCTTGAAATATTCTATATTTAATCTTGTTATTTTATATTCATGCAATACTATTTCCAAATAATTACAATAATAAGGAGTTAATTACTTTTTGAGTTAATTACTTTTTTTACCCAATAACTTTTTGCTACTGGCAATTTTACCCATTATCTTTTCGGGCTGTCAATTTTACCCTTTATGTTTTGAAAATTCGGAAATATTACCCAAAATCGACCCAAAAGGTGAAATCGGGCTGAATTTGGGTAATATTTCCGAATTTTCAAAACATTGACAGCTCGAAAAGATAATGGGTAACATTGCCAGTAGTAAAAAGTTATTGGGTAAAAAAATGGTTCGAGACAAACAAACCAAAGTCTGAAAAGATGAGCCCAAATAACAGATCTCTCTCATGCATGTTCATGCTTGTCTTTGGGAATCTACTTCGATTTTCACATCATAGTCAATTTTGTTAGCAGAATATGAATATATATCAACAAACTAGCTAAGAATTATATACTAGTATGATTCTTCAATCTTTGTAGCTCTATACGTAATCAATTTTTAGATGAGCAAACCCTAACTTTCAAAGGGCTATTATCATTTAAGCCTATTCGGCTAATTATCTCATTCTCTTAAATTGCAGATCACTTGTCATTACTCTCAGTTTCATAACAACTACTGCTATTTAAATTCATACTGCAAATTTAAAGGCTACAATTAAAAATGTATAAACAAATATGGATTTGTATTAATTTTCTGATTTTGTATAACATTATTTCTATAACAAACATAGAGTGTGAGGTGGTCACTCCTCATATAGTTTAATTGATAAGACAAATTAACAAAAAATTAAAGATGTATATCCATCCACGTGAAGATAAATTTGTGGTCAAATTATTAATTAATTAGCAGATGCCGCTAATTAGTTAGTTGTCCAAATTGCACACTTGTTTCCAAAAACTAAACACTGGTCCTAATTAAATTCATTATTTCACTGTCAATCTAAAGTCTTAGAAACAAAACAAACAAAGAGGATTAATATACTTCAATACGAGAGGGATCTGATAAATCCAAGGATAGAAATATATTTATTGATCCACCTTTTAATGTCTTAATTCTTGGCATTTTCCTCCACATCAAAACAACTAGCTAGCCGTCTTATTCTCTGTGATATGTGTGATTTTTGAATTCATTTTAAGACCCATTTTTAAATTAATTGTTGATTTAAACATAAAATTTGTTTCAATTTATGTTGTTAATTTTCTGTTATTACAAAGAGTTTAATTAGAATATATTATAACTAATCTAAAACGAAACCAGCATTGGGAACATGAAGACAGAGTACATATATAGGCATGTGAGTTGGACGATGTATCCAACAAAGTGAGTTTTTGTCTTTCCTTTTCTTTTCAATAGCTAAATTTGGAATGATACTCATTTACATCCTTATTCTAATAATTCCAAACAAACTTAATGTCAAGTACTTTGATCTGTTATACTTAACAAAGTTGTAAGAAGGCAAAAAAAATAAAAAATTGAAGAGAACTATGGACCTGTTTTCTGATGATCTCCAAAAATCTATTCCCTAGTTTGTTGAAATTGGATGAAATGAATAAATCGTTTTGTCATTCTCAAAAGGTTCAAATTAGATGAAGAATAGTATTTGCTGGTTTTGCAGTAAAGTCATGTGGTCAATTCATATCAAAGGAAACAGCTAATGTCCATATCATCCAAGTCAATGATCTCCCATACCAAGAAGAAAAAAACTTTAAAATGGAGATATTTGTGATGTGGGATTATAATAATATCACACACACATTCATGACATTTGAATAATTGTATGTAGAACGAATTTGAATATTAAATCAAGACCAACAAACCAAGTGCAGAATATATGGGATTGGTTCAAAAAATTCAAAAGCTATGTACAAAAGAAACATAAAAGAAAGTTTATATTTCTTATATACAAAAAGTGAGAAGACTAAAAAGCATAAGTAATATGTACACAATAAATCCTATGTGAAATCAATATCTTCTACAACTACTGCCACCTAAAACCAGCCCAAACTCACCCACCAAGACCGTCTACTTTTCTTTTCCATCCACGTGTAACATTTTAAAAAAGGGGAGGTGTGGGCCCCATTATCATCCACCTGTATATGTGTCTTTACCAATGCCAGATAAGCATACCTAACTCTAAGTAGCTTCATCAGTTCATAGTCCCCAGCTTCAAGCAAAGAATATGCCACCAAACGAATAACAACAATACTCTCTTTTATGATTCTTCCTCAATCAAGAATATGATTTTATCAACAATCCCAAATTGTGTAGATTCCTCCATACCATGCTCCCAAGTGATAACAGCATGGTTCCGCCCACCCCCGTCGTTGTCGCCTCCTCCCTCTCCGTCTTTTCATGATAGATTGTCGCTGCTTCCTTCACTTTCAAATTACTCAAGCCAATCTTCTCTCTAACCGACTCTATTATCTTCGTATCAGCTGGATTCCCAATAGCATCCGTCACATAGAATAAGTTCCGAGCTTTTCCCATTGTGGTGGATATCTCTGCCCTCGTCACGTTTAGCCCGTTCTCTCGGAAGGTTCTTGTGACATCAGCTAGGAGACATTTTCTATCATCCACGCATAACTCAAGCCTTACACCCTGGATCACACAAGTATATAAATCCCTATCAGAATCACATAAAGTAAAATCTGTAAAACGTGTGCTTAAAGAATTCTCTCTTTCACACACCTGAGATGCTCTCCTTTCAATCGCAGCTTCTAAACAAAGAATCACACGCTGCTTTTCAGCTTCTGAACTAATTGGTGTCCCATCCATGTGCCTGATGAAAAATTCCTGAACAAAATTCACACAACAACGTAAGAAAATATTACCTTAAATCGTCATCACTACATGAATAAAGAGAATATATAAATATATGTACCAAGGAAGCTCTATGTCCAAATGTGTCGATTGTGGCATGGAAAACGGCGTATTGCATATCTGTTAACGTGCAAATGATATCAAACAGAAGCTTGTTTCGATCTTTGCACTGAATGTTCACAACAGAGTAATCCTTCTCCAAATAATTTTGAACGGAAACAACAGAGGGATCGTCACATGTTTTAATCACAGGTTTCCTCTCGTAATCCCTATCCGCAAACATCATCTGATGAAGCCTACGCTCCGTATGTGTGACAGCAATAGAAAACGAGGTTTTGGCACTTCGGATGTCATTGTCCCCCTTCAACACATTCCTTAACATCGCCTCCATCTTTTCTAGTTTTTCAGAATCCTCAATTGGAGAGTCTGAATCATTGTCCTTGAGATAAATTAAGGATGCGATTCGCCCATTGTGAGTCCACATCTTTGCATCGACCACATTGCAATGCAAATCCGATAGCACTGCAAAGACTTCGGATAAAAGGCCAACTCGATCAGTGCCCGTTAACTCCAAAGCTGTTAGGCCCTCGATAGATTTCGATCTCCCATAATGAACTGTCTCAAGTGACTGCAGAACCATGAAAGGTAACAATCATTAGCACATGAGACAAACTCCGTTCAGACAATATGCGAAATCCTCGACAATAACGAAAATTATCCACTTATGATATCATTACCTGCTCGATGCAGCCTAAAACGCTCTCATCAGTTAATTTGTTCCCATTTAAGTCCGTCACATGAAAAACTGCAAATTTACAGAAATCAAAGCGTTAGAATTAAATTCCATTCATATGTAAAAATCTAAAATTATAGCGGATTCGGTAACAAAAAGATGGGGCAAGTTAACAGTTCACCATTCATGAACCACCGACCATCGGAACAAATGTAAGCCTTCTTAATTGAAAGATTCAAATCCGTCAAAACTTGAACAGCTTCTAGAAGAATCCCGTGTTTTCTTGCGCTATCAATCTGCAAGAAAAAATTTAGAAGAAGTAAATAAAAAATATTCAAGAAAAATCTGGAGCCTGTAATTTAAGGAAGGACCCAAGAAAGGGCTCAATACCGTGAGTCGGGTCACGTTTGAACAACCCGCATTGTCGATCATGACCCTGAAAGAAGTCGACGGAGAAACGGTCAGAGAGAGGGGGGCATTAATGGAATTTGACAAATTATCGTTCAGTATTGTGTAGAAGTCATAGAAAAGTCAATTTTGGGAAGACTGTGAATAGACATAGTCAGAGTAACTTGAAAGGAAAGTAATCGGTGATTGATTGATTAATTATTGCTAGATTAAGGTGAGAAATCGAGTAGAATCGTTACTGGTTGAATGATCCAACAATTCACAAAATCTCACAAATAAGGGAAAATATTTTCAGGTTAAAAAGACACGATTTGGTGAGAGAGCTGCCCCAAATCAAGAGGAAAATATCCCAGATCAAATCACAAATTCCTCAAGAATCACCATTTTTTTTTTTTTTCACATTAAAAGCATTAACAGAACAAAACTTAGAGAACTGTGGGAGAAATTTCCCAAAATTGTTTCAAATCAGGAGAACGTAATCGTTAAGAATCCAGAAATATTATGAAAATTTAAAGAAAAAAATCATAGAAATAGAAAACATCAAAAATCAACAGAAGAGGAGCAACCAGAGAAGCA
This sequence comes from Scutellaria baicalensis, assembly GCA_005771605.1. NCBI lineage: Eukaryota > Viridiplantae > Streptophyta > Magnoliopsida > Lamiales > Lamiaceae > Scutellaria > Scutellaria baicalensis. Next base: position 19,112,060 of record CM016726.1, read on the forward strand.
GAGAATCAAACACATAGTGAAGGAGAAACTGACCTTGGTGTGGACATTCGAATAAGAAGCTTTTCATATTCATCCAAATACGTCCTGCACTCCATGATTTTCAGACCAAAAACTCGCGGCCTGAGAAAATCCCAAACAAAAGTATTCACTGAAATTCAATTCTGCTCTGCTCTCTCTCAGTCTCTCTCTCCAAAAACAATCCGAAAGGTGAAAGAGATAATTCACCGTTTCACTTCTAACACAATTAATTAAAGGAGGCCGGTTTCGTGTCTCTCTCTCTAGAAACTCTTGAGAGCGCGTTTATGGTGGGTGGTTTCTCTCTCTAAAGCATTGACACAACACTGCATGCTTTTTTACTTTGGTCTCTCCACTCTTAAGGGGAAGGCCCGTATTTATATATTGGTCTTAATTAACTAATGCGTTTTCTTTTCTGTTTTATTTATGTATTCATTTATATTAGCCTTAAAAATATCGAGGGACCGGATTTTGGCAAATGAGATTTTCTGTACCACATATCTATGTATCACGCGTGTATCATATCCCAAAATATGTTAGATTAATTTTTAAATTAAAATAATTACAAATTATAATATTATTTTAATATCAAAATAATGTAGTTTTGATATGGTATATAAGTGGAACATAACTTTTTGGTATATAGTATCCGAGGTGGGATTTTTGGACAATGTATTCTCCTCCTTTCCTTATCTCTGTCCATCCCTAATTCCTTTATTTTAAGTTTATTGTTACCCTAGTTGTAAGTCAACTACCCATTCGTTAATAAGTCGAGACGTGTGTCACGGAGCTGGGTCTACATTGCCAGCATGGACCGCCACGTGTTTTTATGAGTTATGCTTTGCGTGCATTCCACTCAACACCCTCATCCTTATGTTTCAAAATATGGCATTTATAAAACAAGTTCTCGCGAGGATCAGATGTATAGATTCGGGTCGAGGCTTTTTTTTTTTCTATATATTTTTTGTACTTAATTTTTGAAATTTGGTCAGTTTATGTTATATTAGATATATTTTTATATTATGTTAGACATATCATTATGTTATATTAGATATATTTTATGTTTAAATTTTATACCTTTAACTTTAAAAAAAATCATTATTTCGTCATATTTTGTACATGTACATTTATCATAGTATTAGTCATACTATTTTGATTGTCATCTTGATTATCCAAATCCGTTTATATGTAATATCATTACAAAAAAAAAAAAAAAACATTTAACAATTTAGATACAATATAGATTACATTATATTATCAATAATAAAAATTATTATATTATATAGCAAGTCGCGCATCGCGTAGGTGCACTACTAGTTATGTTAAACATGTTTCTATATTATATTAGACATAGCTAAAATGTCTAACTAATGTAACTAAAGGTATGTCCAACATATTAAAAGGTACGGTGGTATAGTTGAAAATTTTAAGGGTATGAAATCAGGACACAATTGTATGGCTACTATTACATAAAAGTGTATCTAACATAACACAAATTTTTGTCTAACATAACGTAAATGTACGACACCTGAAGCGAATTTGGGTGAAAGTGCGTTTTTGACACATTAATCGAATCAACCTGAATGCATGGATCCTAAATCCATGCACCAAATAAATAAATAAAAAATTTGTCCATTTATAAATAACATTGATTAACATATAGTTACTATTAAAAATAATAAAGTATAAGATAAAATTCAGCTAATTGTGTAATTGAAACATGTTTTAATTATATTATATGTAACCCTAGATTAAAAATGAAAGGTTATGATTATGAAGTAGCATTAATTGATAAAATATTTGGATACATTTGTGATAGTTTTTCGATTTTTCATTTTCTCAGGTGCTCGAAATAAAAACGGGTTGTAACGATGTGTTTTTAATATTTTCATTTTTTATATAACTGTAAAAAAGTGAAAATTTATTTTTCAAATTGTCGATAAAATATTAAATTTGATTTTTGTGATAGAAAAATGGCAAAAACTTATATGAGTCGGTTGCACAAATCTAGATCCATGCATCAGGGTTGATCTAGTCAAAATGCCCAAAAAAAGCGCTCCCACGTGCGTTTCACGCACCTACACGCGCCTGATACTCGCGCTGAAGCTCACCTAAATTCGCTCAAATAGACCTACATTTATATACAGTTAGACCTACCTTTGTGTTATGTTAGATCTACCTTATGTAACATAACACAAATGTTTGTCTAATTATACATAAATGTAGGTCTAATACAATGTAATGGTACATGTGTCAAAACTAGGGTTTTTTTTTAAATTTTAAAGTATGAAATTTGGGCAGAATGGTAGACTTAACATAACTTAAATGTAGGTCTAACATAACGTAGTGGTATGAAATATTAACCAAACGTAAAAGAAAATGTATGAAATTTGGGCAGAAAGGTAGGTTTAACATAATCTATTGACATGTGCAAAATTTCATAAAAACCATGCTTGAAAAAAAAAAAAACAGAGGAGCGGCGGGTCCTCTGAGATCCATGCACCTGATTCACAGGAGACTTACTCTAGAAAAATAGGAACAATATCTATAAATATCTGTTAATTGTTAAATATCAAAAAATATCGATATCAATTTGAATATTTATATGTTGTTGTATAAATTATAGGAGATTAATGAACATCAAGAAAATATACATAAATATGGGTAGAATATGGAGGTTGTGGTAAACTTAAGATGCCCATATTGAAATGGAATCGAAATAGTGAATGGAGGTGGGGTCAGCAAGATAAGAGCGGTGATTAAGGGTATCCTTGAAGATTAAGTGAGGATCCGCCGACCTAAATAATATATAATGACGTTTGCACGTGACATAAACACTATCGACTTTTCTCTTTTGTCATTCCTTTTTGCTTTATTCTTTCTTAATCTCCGCCTAATTTTATATTCTCTATTTCTGCATACTCATAATGTACCACACCCCTCTTTTATTTGTTAAAATATTTTCTCTTTTTACTAGTGTTATTGTTTTTAGGAAAATATTCACACATATATAATATACTTATTGTTGTGTAGAGATCATATTTCTATATACATATATACTATATAGGACATAAAATTGATCATTAAGTAAAATATATGACGTTTAACAAAACCTCTCTATAAATGAAGGAACATTACGATAGCATAATTGTGGGAGAAGAGAAATGATATGCTCCTAAATGAAGTCTCTAAATTTCACATAAGTAATACAGTTTGATCCGTGTTGAGAATGTAGTCAAAAGGTCCAAACCCGTGTTGAGAATTGCAATACTGCCGAATTGCAATACTGCCTATACACGTGGCATTCTCTCTCTCTCTCTCAACATAATAAAATAAAATAGATAAATAGATAAAGTTTGATGTAACAAAATAAAAATGGGAGGAATATATAGTTATACCCAAAAAATAAATGTGGAGGTGGTTATGAGAGGCACATGCATGAAACACGCTCCCTCATCCCCTCTTGTCTCCCTCCGACTCCCACTATTTATTCATTCCTTATTTATTTTCTTGATCTATATTTATATCTATGGAAAAATGGAAACTTTAATTAAATAAAAAAAATTAAGAAGAATTCACATCACTACAACGGTGAATGATCACAATAAACTATATTTAATGTCGTCATTCTGTTGTTGGATCTAACCCATGATAACATTCTCGTTTCTTAATCATATCATATTCTTATAATAATAAGAAATATTTTTAGTTTAGTACAAAAAATAATGACGAAAATTGAAAATAGTAACGGTCACTATATTAAAATAGTACAAAAACCGCAATTTTCTTGTATTCTAACACTAGTACACTGCATGATATTATGTTTAATATATATGATTAAAAGTAAAACACAACATCTCCAACACATGGAATTTTTTTAAGCACAAACTAGCATAAGTCCAGTGTATTACACGGTTTACATAAATTAAATTTATTAAAATAAAATTTTTAAATATTTTTTATATTGAAAACTATATATATCATTTTGTATGATATTCATCATCGAGTTGATATTAAATTAGTGTAAGATTCATATGTCACATGAATATTTTAATAGTACTACTTTAAAATGAAAATTATTATTTATTTATCATTAATTCTTAATTTAATTAGCATGTAAATTAAAGTTAGGTTTATGTAAAAAATTCAAATATCATTTGATGCAAATATGACCGTCAATTAACTTCAATTAAAATATTTTGCAGAATGTTTCATTGGCAACTATTATCATCAACATTTTGGTTTTCATTTATTAACTCCTTTTTAATATTTTAATTATAATAAATTAGAATGTAAAGTGAATTAATTGAAATTGAATTAAAATTTTGAGTGAGAAATACGATTAACCAGATGGTGACATGTGTCCCTCTTGATTATTCCTTCAATATGAATACATATAGATTTAAATTTAATGGTGCAAATTTTTTAATAATCATTTAATATAATTGCAAACATCAACTTAAGTTAAAATATTCATAAGTTACAATTTTATTATCATCATAATTATTGACATTTTGTTATTCATTTATTATTATCTCATTAAATACTCTATCATAATAAATTATAAGTATTAAATTAATTAATTAAAAATGAAATTATAATTAAATTAAGAATAGAGTCATTCTTGGTTATTTCTTTAGTAAGGATATATATATATATGTATAGATTAAGTAGAGGTATTGGCACTAGCCTATACAAGGTTCCTAGATTTAAGTTTACAGGTTTATAAAAATCATCATAAGATCATGTTCACATTGCAGCAAGCAGCTACATAGTGTTGGAAAATGGATGTGGTGTATTTGAAGATGACTTGGAAAACAAATAGGTAAAGTCGAGGCAAGAGTTGGACTCTTTCTCCGTAAGACGAAATTGCCCCGTATTCAATGCTTTACGGTCTACGGCACACGTCCCCAAGATACAACGACTTTCTAACTTAAGGATCGCAGCACAACGAATCCAAAAGTTTTCCGGCGAACAAAAGAGATATTTGGAACTTTCTAGGACAAGATGAAAAGAATACTACAATTGCTAGAATGCTATGAATGCAAGTTGTAGTGGAGTCTAATGTTATGAATATTGTATGTGAAATGATTGAATGTGGGATCTATTTATAGAAGTTGAATAGGTGTTGTGTCCTTTCATAATAGACACCTTTTTGGTTTGAATTGATGTCTTTTCATAATGAGACACATTTTCATGAAATGATGTCTTTTCATGATTAGACATCTATTCATTTGAATTGAAGTCTTTTCATTATTAGACACCTCTTTCTATGAAATAGTGTGTCTAATTGGAATGGTTGCATCCCTTTAATTTGGGTTGCATCAATTCAATTCAAACTCACACCCTTTCACACCTTCACACCTCTTCAATTTAAGTTGCCAACTTTAAGCATTAATTTCTCATTCATCCAAAATTGGATTTGAGAAAATAAATACTCTAAATTTATCTACTCGAAACGTAGATTTTAAATTTGCAACTTAATTTCGTTTTTGACAAACGAAACACCATGTAATCAAATTGGTCAAAGATTGGTCAACACCAACTTTTTCAAACCAATTTCCAACAATCCCCCACATGAATGAAATTAATGCATATGCAAATGCAGACACTTTAGAAAGTTCCAGCGAACTGCTATTGCATCAGGATAGGTAGCTTCCGGCTTTGAACCTTCCTTAGTAAGATGCTATCGGATTTACTTGCTACTCGGTGAACGCGATGTCTTGAACCGGTTAGCTTTTTGTGTAAACCAAGACAATAACATTTACACAATAGTAGTTCTAATATTCTTTTGTTCTCACGTTGTGTCCATTTCGGCCCTGGACCATATCTTGGTTCATAAGTGCTTCATTGAGGCGGCCATCCTCACACTTACATAGGTGACTACCCATTAGGACTATATCCAGAGAGTAACCTGTAATACTCCACCTTATTAGGTATAGGCGTCATTAAAAGCTTTATAAGCTTACCCTCACCACACGTCAACAGGATTTTATCTATTCGCACTTGGTTGTCCCTAGGAATGAGTTGAGTGAGTTCCAAGTGCTCAACTGAACCTTCCATAACTTAGTTGTCTCATTGAACCAAGTTTGTGGGATCTCCACTCATCATGGTTGAGTTGCCGCTATGAAAGTTCTTTAATGTGTGGATTTTGATCTCATTCCCCTAGACATGCAACATAGTTGATCTCCATTCCAATATTTTAATTCACGGATCCGTATAACATCTGGAAATTATTCCACTAGAGATCGGTTGCATTTGGCCACTAGTTGAACACCCCCATATTTGAACATTTTTATGGGATGACTTAGTCCCCCCACATTTGAACATTTATGTGGTAACTTTGTATTTCTCATGTTAGGGTGTCTAGGCCACTTTTTGGAAGTAATCAATCTATAAATTGATATTCCATACGCTATTGTTTGGACATAACTTACTAAGTTATTCATAATTATTTATGTTATTACTTGATCCAAACAAGTTTATGTCCACAACACAATAGGACCATAAAGACAATCTCTTATCTTTCCTTTCCACACTTTGTGGGACATGTCCATAAAATTTATTGGTCAACATTTTTTTTTTTTATAAGATCAGTCAATGTCCTCAATTTGGCCCATTACATCCATCTTAATAGGACTTAAACCAATTTATATGGACATCAAATCAAACTGATTTCTCTACTTTTGATTTCTAGAAGGCCCACAACCTAATTATATAGTAGACCCAATAAGATTTCTATGGACTTGTAGTCTAACTTTGAATAGGCCCTATGCCACAAAGTATATATGTGTTCACAATTCTTAAAATTGACTTTTAACTTGATTTTCAAATCAAGTTTTAGTTTGAACTTCTTCAAACTTGTATATGTCCCCCCCACACGGGAACATATTTCACCTTTCACTTTTATTGACCACTTTTGGTCAATGATGTCCAATATTTAATTTGAGACAATTCTCAAATTGATTCTTAACTTTGATCTCATTAAATCAAAGTCAACTTGTATTGGATTAAATCCAATTGTGCCATAATGCACAATTTAATTAGGTCTATAACTAGTGTCATCAAATTATAATTCGATGCCACAAATTAAGACCATAATTAATATACTAGTGGACCCCCACAATTAATTTTGGGCTTAAACCACGATTTGATAAGAGCCCACCTAATTGTGTAAGACCAATATAAATTTATTTGAAGCCCAATGATATTTAAATCTAGTTGGGTTTAAAACAAAATTATCACTTTAAAAAAAAAAGTGACGATAAAATATATATAAGAAAACTTACTCTATTTGAAGTTTACCGAATGGTGACACCCTTTAATTTCAATGTCATCGAACTTCATCGATCTTTCAGCATAAAGTTGGTGTCGCAAGAATAGAACTGATCATTTTGTGGTTTAAAATTTACCAACTCACGCGTGATGGTTAATATTCCATGCAAATATTTCATTCCAAAACAAAGGAATTCACAGACCAAAAGTTAGTTCAAAATGTAATTAATTCCAACATAAACAATGCTTGGAAGTAATCTCATGAGAATCAAATGGGGAATCAACCAAAAAAAAAAACAATCAAACAAATATGCTTGTCGAGTCATATTCAAATACACAAGATTTCGTCTTACGCTGTTGGAAAATGGATGTGGTGTATTTGAAGATGACTTGGAAAACAAATAGGTAAAGTCGAGGCAAGAGTTGGACTCTTTCTCCGTAAGACGAAATTGCCCCGTATTCAATGCTTTACGGTCTACGGCACACGTCCCCAAGATACAACGACTTTCTAACTTAAGGATCGCAGCACAACGAATCCAAAAGTTTTCCGGCGAACAAAAGAGATATTTGGAACTTTCTAGGACAAGATGAAAAGAATACTACAATTGCTAGAATGCTATGAATGCAAGTTGTAGTGGAGTCTAATGTTATGAATATTGTATGTGAAATGATTGAATGTGGGATCTATTTATAGAAGTTGAATAGGTGTTGTGTCCTTTCATAATAGACACCTTTTTGGTTTGAATTGATGTCTTTTCATAATGAGACACATTTTCATGAAATGATGTCTTTTCATGATTAGACATCTATTCATTTGAATTGAAGTCTTTTCATTATTAGACACCTCTTTCTATGAAATAGTGTGTCTAATTGGAATGGTTGCATCCCTTTAATTTGGGTTGCATCAATTCAATTCAAACTCACACCCTTTCACACCTTCACACCTCTTCAATTTAAGTTGCCAACTTTAAGCATTAATTTCTCATTCATCCAAAATTGGATTTGAGAAAATAAATACTCTAAATTTATCTACTCGAAACGTAGATTTTAAATTTGCAACTTAATTTCGTTTTTGACAAACGAAACACCATGTAATCAAATTGGTCAAAGATTGGTCAACACCAACTTTTTCAAACCAATTTCCAACACATAGGAAGATGTTTCTATCTATGATTATAAAACATTTTCACACACTACCAACACCACACCACTTCCATGAGAAAACCCATTTATTAATTTTTATAAGGCATTGAAACTTTAATAGTCCCACAGAAAGCCATGAATCTATCTACATGTAGATGATTAAATGCGACTTTTTCCCACACCATGATCCTCGCAACGACTTCGCCACGTCCCATAAAATATAAAGCGACGTGCCTCGCAGTTCCATCGCCACCACTCCCACGGCGGCGCGGGAGGTTAACGGTCATGATCATCGCGCCAAATCTGACGGCTGGGGCCCTCGATCATTTTAACGTGAATCCTACGTTGCTGGATCTTTTGAATTAATGTTAAAAAAAAAAAAGTGCAGTGGGGTGTCGTTTTGAATTGTCGAAGGGGAAATGACAGCTCAGTCCCCAGTCATGAATTGTCTCTTTTTGGATTTTTCCGTTCTTCTTTTCCCCGACCTTGGCGCCAAATCCAAATATTTTGGAGGGAGATTTTTTCACAATTGTTGAGTTGTTGCTTTTGTGAAAAAATATATAATACTTTATGCGTATTACCTAATACTCTTGTATCATACATTATGTGACTCGGATTGGGTTGGGTTGGGTTGGTTTGGATTGGATCGGATCGTAAAAAAAACATGCGGATCCTCCCTAGTACCACCCCCATGCCCTCCTCTTCCACACGTGTAAATCACACAACATATAATACTTTTATATGTACTATATAATATTTTTGTGTTTATTAAATAACTAGTAGTATACCCGTGCGATACGTGATTTATTATTTATTATGACAAATATGATTATTAATAATATAATAAATTTATTATATTAAAATATTACTCATGAGATCTTATTATTTTGAGATTTGTAAAAAATCCGTATTTTTTTAATGATGATGATGATGACAATGACAACAACAACGACGACAATAAAAAAAACAATAATAATAATAATAGTTTTGTGTTTTGTGTGCTTTAATTATAAGTGATTAATTATATTTGTTAATTTATATGTTCCATTCATATTTTTGTTCCTTTATATCTTAAAATTATATTTAAAAATTTGTAAATAATTTTCTACATTTTTTAGATGAATTTATTTTACAAACACTGTATTTATTCAAAAACTTAGTTTATATTTAAAAAATTTAGGTTTCAAATTCATTTTACAATTAAAACAATATTTTTTTTAGAATTTTGAAACCATTTTAAAATATTTTTTCTTATAGTTATATCTATTGCATATATGTTTCATGTTTGAATTTATTTTTAAATGTTATTTGTGGATTTTTTTAGATTAACCTCACAACATCATTAGATTATTATTAGTTTTACTTTCAAATTTAATTATTATTTTTAATAATTTTATAATAGTTTTTAAACTTTTAAACATTTTACAGCCCTTCGTAAAATGAAATTTAGCTTTTAGATCTATTTTTCACATTTATATATTAAAATTACAGAACTTTCAAATTTTTAAATTTTTGACAATGTTTAAATTTCATTATTTTCAGATTTTTAATTATATCATTAAGACATAATCATATAATAATATCATCCAAAATAATTTCCTCTATTTCATTTTACCCCTATATTAAATTAAAAGACTACTTATTATATTTAAAATATATATGAAGCTTGTTCAAAATTCTCAAGTTTTTTAGTTTTTTTTTCTACAATTTTTCTATTGGTCAATGGCAAATCAGTAATTATTTCCAATTTTGAAATTGAGTGGCAAATGTGTAAAATTTGTCAACTTCTTCCTTTTTATATATAGTATAAATAAGGTTTTACTCGTGACTCATTTTTTTCTATTTCTCTATTTTGATTTGAGTATGAATTTTTTTTCTAAAACCTAACATTATTTCTAAAATATGTATTGATTAAAACTGGTTAAAGAGCTATTGAGAGTGGACATATTAGCTTAAAACGTGATTATTATTATTATTATTGAAAAATCTTAAAACGTGATCAGATATGTTATTTCTTACAAATCTTTAGTTGATTTAGACTCTGATTGAGTCTCCTAATCCATATTATTAGGATTTAGGTGGGCCCCATCACGAACCACAGTAGTGAAGATCTCTACATAATCTTTTTGTGGTTGTAATATCAACCTAATCAAATCTAAAATTATATTTTTAATTAGGTGTTACGAATCCAATTCCCAATTTGCTGGAAGCTTCTGGTTCAAAGTTTAATCACGTGAAACCCCAAGTATTGCATCATTAATCATCCTTAATTACAAATAAAATCCTTAATCACGTGTATACCTGCTTCTTCACTAACTCAACAACTATATATTAATTGCAAATTACCAAAAGATTAATACTACTTTTAATCCATACTATTATTGCACGATGCATAGAAGTAATCATTAATTAACGCCTCAGATCCATCTGCTAAAGGATCGAAGATTTGTTTGGCTTTCCTATTGCTACATGTGGGAAAATTGGTTTTGACCAATGTTTACAATGTGTTATGACACATGTTTGACCACCGATTTGAAGGATCAAATGTGGGCTATTGTAAAAACAAAAGGCACAAGATGAATCTACGTTTTGAGTAGATGAATATAGTGTGTTGAAACGCTCAAAACCGATTTCCGGTGAGTGAGAAATTAATACACGAAAATGGGCTCTGCCCATTGGTGTTGGCCCAGTTGATGTTGCCTGTGGTGTTGGCAACACCGGGACAACACTGTCGAGTCTGGCCTGTGCGAAGACTTGCGATCCAATTCAGACTTGTGGCCCATTTCCATGAGGCTCATGGTCGTCCAATATGGTAGCCCACTTCTAGAATGAAGGTGTGGGCAAAGGTGGTTGATTGGAAGTTATAAAGAGTGGAGAGGTGGTTGCACCACTCACTTAGTGGGGTAGTTTTTCCCCTCCCATGATCTACAAGAGTGTGGAATGAAGTCTATAACATAGGGCATCTTCATGCACGAAAATAATACATTGCATCATCATCAAAAAGACTCTATAGAGCATCATCTTTTCATGTTTTAATTGCATTAAAGTTCATAGCATCCTTTGAACAAAAAATGCAAGTTGCATACGATTTCCATATAGATCATACTTTCTAGTCCATCTCTCATTCTAGTTCGCTGGAGCTTCAAGTTTTGTGGTGCTACTAACTTGAAGACGAAGTCGTTTTACCTTTGGGAACGTTACGTCAAACCGTGAGCACTAGCCGGGACGTATTCGTTTTTGAGGGGAAAGGTCTAACCTTAACTCGACTTAAACCTGGTTCGTGTGCTGTTCATGCTGCTGTGGAGGAGTTCCGTTCGTGGTTAAAGGCAGTAAAGTCGAAGTAAGGAGGAACAAGAAGGCAGTCCCGGTTTTCCAGTTTGTTCAGTGTTGCCCATAGTGTCACGTAACACCAGAGGCAACATCAGTTTCTGTTTTTCATTTGCTTTCTGTTTGCTTTGTAATTGGACATTGTTCGGTGAACCTATAAACCCAACACTACCTACAAAATCTGCATGATTCACTTACAATGTACAAAAATTTTCAACTGTGTTCTACAAAATTCATATCTCGTTAAAATGATATTGAATAATTATACACCATTCCTAATTAGATTAAATCTTTACAATTTATAAAATTTTGTGGGCACCCAAAAAGTCAAAAGCACGTGACCTATAATTTCCCAAATTGTGGGCATAGCTAAGATTGTAGTTTAAATGTGAGCAAATAATTGGTCAAGAAAACGTAGGTTGAAGGCAAATCCTAGCCATCTGTAGCTTACCTTTGAAGTCTTAAGTTCCCAACTTTTTCTTACTAGTACTCATTTCGACGTGCCAATTTTTTGAATCATATATTATATATGCTGAATATTCAAAATTCCACATCAAAAAATTGTTTCTAGATCTAATTAAATGAAGCTCGAATATTTAATAATATTGAATAAGAAATTATGAAAGAAAAAGACAAATCATTTGGAGAGAAGTAAAGCCTATTCACCACAAAAAAAAAAAAAAATTCAACGTCAGTAGGTATCAATATTACAAGATTCACAAAAGATAAGCTCACAATCTTTTTTGTTTAAATACATATTTAAAATATTTTGATCGAAAACAACGACCAAATTCAGTCAAACCTTATTGTGAACACAAGTTATTTGAAAATAAAGAAAGTTCGTTGAAATTCCTATCAAAGGCATAAATATCTATATCTATATATATATAAAAGCAGAACATTCTGTCAAAAATAACTGTAATAAATGTCTCATTTATTAAATATTTCCATTTTAAGAAAATCATTAATAACTTTCATTTTATATTTATTAACAAAAGTATAAATAAGTATTAATATTTAAGACATTTAATTTTATATTTATTGTATAGAAATTCAAAAAATATAATTAGATATATATATATATATATATATTTCTATACTATAATAATAGAGGAAAAATTGAAAATATTTATAAAAATACCCTTTTTTCCAACAAAAAGTGTCACTTCAACAATCTTTTTTTTTTGTATTTTTTATTACTTAATACATTCAATTTAGGATCAATTTACAAAGTACCAATTTTCATAAGTTAAGGAACTTATCTACCCATTTTTCTGGGAAGTAATTTTTTTTTTACCCAATTTAGGTAGTGGAATGTCCTTAATAATCCCAATTTAAGTTATATTTACATAAGAAAAGTTCAGAAAATATCTTGGACTCGAGTCATCTTTCTTCGACTCGAGTCAACTTTTCAGATAAAGTGAACATGTTGTGAACACGGAATATAATATCGTGTTCACGAAATACAGTAAGATTCAACATGTCGTGAACACGGAATATAATAGTGTTCATGAAATGCAGAAAGGTTCACATGTCGTAAACACGGAATATAATATCGTGTTTACGGTATACAGAAAGGTTCAACATGTCGTGAACACGATATATAATATCGTGTTCACGATATGCTGATATATTTGTGGTTTACGTAAATATAAACTTAAGTCGAGGGCATTATTGACATTTCGCCCTCAAATTGGGTAAAAAAGTAACTTCCCATAAAAATGGGTAAACAAGTTTATTGACTTGTCAAATTAGGTAATTGGAGGTATTTCCACTTCAATTTATAATATAAATATTGTATTAGTTTATTCTTATTTTAATAATTTCTTAAATACCAACAATAGATATTGTTTAAACAATCATTTCAATAATAAGTATTAATTTGTTGAGGGATAATTGATATTATATTTAATATAAATATAATTAATAAACAAGTGTAACACTATTAAAGATGTGTGTGTATATACAGTATATATATGATATGTATTTAGTGTGAAATTTTATGTCATCCTAAGTATTTTTAAATTAATATTTGTAAGTGTGCCGTCAACAAATTATCTATCGAGCCAATGACCATAATTTTTTTTCAAAAAATAAATAGATAGAATATAAGCTTTCAATTTCGTTGTTTAGATTATTTATAAATTTTTATTCCAACCTTTTAATATTGTCAAATATAATGTAGAATAACATATATAATTTGTTATTAGAATTTAAAATAACACGTCCCAAGAAAACGAATGCATATGGAAGGTCGAAAAGCACACGAGAGATAGGCTAACCAAATTCTACTTCCTTCAACTAAAACTCTACTTTACCCAATAATTATTTTTAAATAATAAAATATAACTTTAAAAATTAATAAAGATATGATACATATATATTTCTATATCATACAACATTTGGAATAATAAAAGATATATAAATAACTTTTAATATAATTATCAGAATAAATAATAAACTGCGCATCGTGCGGGTGAAATACTAGTATATATAAAAGCATAATATTCTGCCAAAAATAACTGCAATAAATGTCTCATTTATTAAATATTTCCATTTTAAGAAATCATTAATAACTTTCATTTTAAATTTATTAATAAACAAATACATAAATATCAATATTGAAGACATTTAATTTTATATTTAATATATAGAAACTCAAAGAAAAAATAAATAGACAAATTTATTTATATATTTATATACTATAATAATCGAGGAAAAGTTAGAGATATTTACAGAAGTAACATTTTCCGAACAAAAAATGTCACATCAAAAATATTTTTATTTTATATTTTTTTATCATTTAATATATTGTCTTAGTTAATTCTTATTTTATTAATATTAATTAAGTTAATTTTTATTGAATAATTTATTAAATACCAACAGTACATATTGTCCAAATAATAATTTCAATAATAAATATCAATTTTTTTAGGGATAATTGATATCATATTTAATATAAATATAACTAAATAAGTTTAACATTATTAAAGATGCGTGATATACATATATGTATATATAATATGTATTTAGTGTAAAATTATATGTCATCCTAAATATTTTTTAAATTAATATTCGTAAGTGTCCCGTCAATAAATTTTTTTATCTAGAATTTTACTATTTGATCAATTTGATTTAAATATAAATATTGTATTAGTTTATTCTCATTTTATTGATCTTAATTAAATTAACTTTTATTGAATAATTTCTTAAATACCAACAATAGATATCCAAACAATAATTTCAATAATAAATATTAATTTGCATGGGGATAATTTATATCATATTTATTATAAATTAATAAATAAATATAACACTATTAAGGATGTGTGTATATACATATATGTATATATATAATATGTATTTAGTTTGAATTATATATCATCCTAAAAAAAATTAAATATAAATATCTTATAATCAAATAAAATTTTCATCTTTTACTTTACATTTAGGACTTCGTATATTTTTATGTGAGAGTGCACGTTTTGAATTTAGATGGCTCAGCTGATTATCTTAATTATATGCTTAGTTTATAATTATATTGTCATCATCATGATCACTACTACTACATTTTGATTTTGTGTTGAGCTTAAATTATAATGATCAATGACGTGCTAATCAATTAATTTATGTGATACTTATAATAGAATACTTATCTATCATCTTTAATGTTAAGCGATATTAATTAAAGAAAAATCTAATTCAATTTATTTTGAAATGAATGGTTGAAAATATATAATTAAGAGTGCGTTTCTAGAATTTTTTTTTCTAATTTTATTGTATATTGTTTCCATATATACATACTCACACACATATATGTATTTATTTTAAATAATTGAATCTGATTTTTGATTCATAATTTTTTCAAAGTTTTTTTAATATATTTAATTTAAGTGACTGTTGATATTAGTTTGTAACACAGATGATAAAAAAAAAATTGTTTCAACTAGAAATGTTGTGTATAAAAAAGATTTTAAAAAAGCTTACAAACTTTGTAGGTAAAATATCTAATTTTGATTTGAAGATCATGATTTAAATCATAGATTAGTGAATTGGATGTGTATAATATCGATATATTGTTGTGAATTGAATTACCTTAAGTAAATTTAGATTTTCATAATTATTAAATATTCAAAAAAAGACTTGTGCGAGATGGTCTCACGGATAATTTTGGCTAGACGGATCATTTTTTGTCCATGAATCAAACTCATATCCATTAACTTATATGTGAATTGGGAAGTTTTGGTTGTGGGTCAACCCGTCTCACGAAGCATACACAAGACTCACTCTTAAATATTATACCGTCTTATATATACTAAAGTTACTTACATATATTATCAAATAATTAATATTTACCAATATTTTATCACAGACCGCACATCGTGCGGGTGTGAGTACTAGTAATGCTTAACAAAATAAAATTATTGGTTTGCTCTCCCTAAGATCAATTCTTCATACGAAAATTATCTGTGAAACTGTCTCAGGTGATTTTGTGAACTTTTCTAAAACATTATGACAAAAAAAAATTATCCTAGTGAACTCTAATTCACAAGGACTGTTAATGCGAAAACCTTCTAGCATAAAACTTATTTCGTCTTATAAAGAGAGTTTATGTCCGAAAGAAAAAAGGTCGTATTTCGAATGTTGAAGTTAGTTTTGACTTTCATATTAAAAAATCTATAATACCTTTACAATTAACTTGTGGTCTGATATAATAAACTGAGTTTTTTAAAAACCATAGAGCATGATAAATTTTTATCTATAATAATTTGATATATGTTTACTTGACAAATAAGAATAAGCTAATTATCCAGGACAATTAAATAATTTCATAGAATAAAATATAAATTGTCATCTCTTTCCAATGTTTATGTTAACATATAATATTTGGATAATGATATTATTATCCTTATCCATTGTTTACTATGTCATATATGAAGTTAGGATAAAAGTGATATTACATTAATGTCCATTTTAATATGTCCACGTTTTGGGTAAACTATCCTATGGGGAGGGCCGTGTGGATAGTTTTATCCTGTTCGGGTGGATAACTCGGTTATTTATTTCCATCAAAGTAAATATTAGATAAAGGTAGATAAGATACTACTATACAAGATTATCCATCAAAGTAAACACAGTAACCCTAAACGTTAACATATTAGCAAAATTTAAATGTTGTATCAGTAAAATATATTAAAAAAATCCCGATAAAAGAGGAGGCCCATCAATAGTTAAAATCGTAGAGCAACGGAACTCAATTACCAATTAAGCCTTACATGATTGTATTAAATGAACTATATATGAAGCCCTATTCTCATAAAACCAGTTTTGAGACATTGGAAATTTAAAATAATTAAGTTGGTTGAAGGAAAACCCTTCATCAACAACCCAATCAGCTTTGTCTTAAGAGTTAAGTTGCACGAGTTGAAAATGATGTTTTGAATAAGTTTATATCCACCCATATGTACATATATATTCTTACATTTCATTGATAGTTTATCAAGGTTCTTGATCTATTCCAACGTAAAAAAAGGCATTTTTTATCCCAATAAATTTCGATTTTAACACCAATTTTTATCCAGGCATATATATGCAACTTATGCCATTTATTACATGCAATTTAGTTCAACTAAATAATGCATGCATCATGTAGCTCGCACATTAAAGGTATTTTCAATCAAAGTGATAACGAGTTTGGTGGGAGAGTTAATTAATAGTCGATTGTGGAGTGATCGGTAAGAAATACACGTAAATGAAAACAGGAGACTCATTAGCTTATTATTGCGGATTAAATACAAAGTATTATTATATATTAATGGGAATGATTTTCCCAAATTCCCATTCCGAATCTGCCAAACAATTAAAATTAAGCACCCACAACAATTAGCCTGATTTGAGTAACTAATTAAATGGAGACGTATTCTTGACATTTTGTCCCTTATTCACAATTATTAAAGTCCATTCTTACCAAGAACTGTGTAATTACCCATATGCAGTGTCGAGACAATGGAATTGGGTCACATGCAACAAGTGAATTAAAATGATGAAAATAGTCATGTGTGAATAAATATGAGTAAATTCAGATGATTCAATGTATTCACACTCAATGCCTGACATATATGTACATGTTGTCCCAATAGTATATACTAGTAATATACACGTGCGATGCACGATTTGTAATATACGATTGATTATTTAATTTACTATAATGTAATAGTATTATTATAACCTAAATTATATATTAATAAGAGTTTTTTTCTTTATCTTTAATGTGTCACATCTTAAATAATATTATAATTTTAAAATGCAAACAATAATATATTAATGTGTGTATATATATATATATATATCTATGTTTAACAATGAATTTTAAATTCTATATTTGAATATGAGGTTGTTAAATAAACACCAATTTTGTACATGTACCCATTAATATTGTAAATTAAAATAAATTAAATCAAATTTAGTACTGAGAAACATTTATTGTAAAAGATAATTGATATCTAAAACATATGTTACTTCATAAAGATATGTTGTGCATATTACAAATTAATATAGATATAAGTATCAAGATTAATATATTATTACATTTTTTGATTCATACTTATTAACAAATGTCCTTTGCATTCACAATTATAGACATCTTTAAAGAAAAGATATAAATCTCATCAAATAACTAAAAGATCTTGATATGTATTTAAATAACGTAGCTAGTTCAATATTCAACCCACTTGTATTGACAAATATATCAAACAATTATACCAAAATGTTTTTTATTGTTATTAATTTCTCAAAAAATCTAAGACTTTTTATTTTAAATTATTTTTTTAATTTCCTAATCTATATTTAATTTATTTATCTATCTTTGTATTTGTAATCTTGTTAAATACAATTTTGCATCAAAATAAAAAAAATAATTAATTTAAAGATTATAATTTATATGAAATATAGAAAAAAGATAAAATATACTTAATAACCTACCTATCTATATGTATAGTCTAAGCTAGTGGACCCCACAACCCTTAAAAGTATAAATCTTTTTATTTTCGATTTATTTAATTTCTTGTAACTACTTTATTTCCATTTATAGTATGTTAATTTGGGAGGAAAAATTAGTTATTGCTATTTTTATTGAAGGTCTTCTTTTTATATATATAGATGTGGCGCCTAACAACCAGTTTAACAGATTTTCTTTTGCCCACCAAACTTTATCTTAAAATGATGGGCCTCTCTTTCTATTTCCACATCATTTTATTCAAAGTAGTATTTACTATTAATTAGATGAAATATCAAATGGTATGAATGATTCAGATTCATCCAATTTTACTGACCGAATACTGCTATTTAGTGAACAATTAGGCAGGTGTGGATATGCTTATGAGATTCATTAGACTAGTTATCAAATTATCTTTAGATGATATATAGAGAGTTTGGTCTCAGAGGTTCAGATGCATGATTGTATAATTTTAGCATAAATCGCAATTTTAAATTCATCAGGACTTCATTCGGATGGGTAGATCTGAGGAAGGATTTGAAATTCATGGTATGAGATTTAGCGGTGGTGTTGGATAAATTTGGATTTGAAAGCTATTTCTTTCATTTCGAATGAATTTTAGAATCATTTTGGTGGATTTCAAGTCCACTCGAATTTAAGTGAATTTGAAATATTTGAAATTCGAAATTTCAAATCACTCTATTCAAATGAAACCTAATTTTGTATTTAGAAAAAACTATTGATGTAGGGATAGATTTACAAATAATTTAGGAAAATTTTGAGTATTAAAAAAACTAGGAATAGGGTGAAAATCAGTTTCGAGTCCAGATTTCAGCGTATTAATTAAACAGAGTTCATACATTGAGAGCGGGCCTATTAATTAATTGGTGAAGGCCCATTACTTAATTGGTCTGGGCCATATGGACTTTTATTTCAGCCTGTTAGCATTTCATTTGAAAACGCTTCGGGTCTTTGGATTCACTGAATCAATTTTGGATCCAAAGCATTTATGAAATTGAAAATCACTGCTCACTCCATTTGAGGGATTACCTCTTTTATGTCCATCCTCATTATTATGTACTTTGAACTGTAAGGATTTCTGTAATTTTCTATTATATATTTACACTAAATGACAAAAAGTTATATAACTATTGGAACCTTTCCATTGAAAGGTGAATTTTATTATTAACAAAGTCTATTAAATATGGATATATACTTCAGTCTATTGAAGATTAATTAATAGTAAGAAAATTTTAATATATTGGAATATGTGAATATAAAAAATAAGTCTGTTAGCGATGGATATTAAGAAATAGATATATTTGATATAGATTTTAAATTGATTTTATTTTTATTAATATCTTTATGTTTTATTTTATTCCACCTTTTAGGATTCCATAAAATATTAGTATCATACGTGTTCTGCATATTATTTTGGGAAGTTGAATATTGAATTGAAAATTGAGCTATTCTCCTTTCACGTATTTTCTGCTACTCTTAGAATCAATGAATTTATTCTTTATAGTGCTATTGCTGCATCAGTTGGTGTTTCTGTATAATACTTTTACTGCATCAGTTAGTATCTGTAGAAATCAGAAACATCAAATTATTGAAATGTTGTGCTAATATAAGAATTAGAAATAAATAAATAAATACCACCTTTGTTTTGTTTTCAATTAAAAGAAATTTGTAGTAGACATATCTACCCATTTTCCCCATATAATATTCATATGATCATCTAATAAAAATCAGGTCTCATTCGAGACGTTGATCTAATCATCATGCAAAGTACATCCCAATCCGCACTACCAACCTCTTTATTTTTCCTGCTTTCACAAGTGACTAATTTTGACAAGTAATACATTTGTTTCGGTCGAACTTGCCTACTTTGATTGGACACGAAATTTAAGAATAAACAGTTAACTCACTTTTTAAGATAATTGGGTGACATTTTTATAATAAAAGTGAAATATGAGAATATTAATATTTGACTTTTGATACTTTTTGCTTTTTAAGATATTTTTTTAAGATAATTGAGTGACATTTTTGTAATAAGGATGAAATATAGGGATATTAATATTTGATTTTTGTTGTAATTTATAAGTTGACAAGTTAAGTTGGGATAAATAAAAATGACAAGCAGACAAGTTGAGTTGAGATTAAGGTATTACTAGTTTATTACGCGGAGATTTGATGCTCCACATTAAACACGTTAACATTAATAAGAAAGTTGTATAAGTCAAACATATATACATATATTCATGTAATAATTCAATTCCCCTTTCATCGATCTTTCCATTCATAGCAGATCTATATTCTCTCCCCCCATTCAAAACACAGAGTTGGTCAAGAATATACATAGTAGTAGCAGATGGCCACGTCATCATCTTCTTCCACCATCACCACCCTCGCCACCAGCACTAAGATCATTCGTCCCAGTCTCCACAACGATGGCCACTGCTCCTTTCCTCGCCGGACTAATTTCCAAAGATTTGCTGCACCAGCACCAAACATGTATCCGATCATGCACACCCTATAGCTATATACGTAGTTTTATGTGTGTGTGTGTGTGTTAATAGCTGCAGATTGTAATAAATTTGGGATGTGTGGTGCAGGGATTTGATGGTGAGAAGAGCCACACCAGAAACAGCAGCAGCAGCAGATCTTCTCTCTTCGTTCTCCTTCTTAGGCCTCCCCCTTTCTGCAGACACTCCATGGTACTCGAGCTTTCTAGAAGCTAGGGTTTAATTTACTAGTACTTATGTTAAGGATTTATAGGATTAATGTCTCGAAAATATTGTTTCAGGTTTGCTGCGGCTGCTGGATTGTTTGTGGCTGTGCCCTTAATAGTCCAAAGACTATTGGCTTTAACAAGTAAAGGGCCAAAACTTCTTAGTTAACTAATAATGAAATGTATTTTTGAGAAAAAAATGATGAAGATTTTTTAATTTGTATGAATAGAGGAGGTTGACATGGCGGCACAGACGGTGGAGAAAATAGCGGACGCGGTCGAGAAGGTGGCGGAGGAGGTGGATAAGGCCGCCGAAGATATGGCGGCGGCGCTGCCGGAGGGTGGCTTCAAGAATGTTGTTAAATCTGTCGAACATTTGGCTGAAGAAACTGCCAAGGATGCTCAAAAAGTGGAGGATTTGATGGACAAGGTAATTATTATTGTTTTACCTATTTAATTCATCCATTCTAGAAAAGTAAACTAGGTGAATTTATGAGGAGGATAATATAATTAATAAGGTGTAATAAAGATAGATCAAGTTGCAGGGTGATGGCCTCTATATTTGAATAATCATCATATATTGGGTTTGGTAGGTCTAAGTGCGACAATATTATGGATTTATTAAATTGTGTAAGTGTAGTAGTTGGATGATATAGCTAGGCACGTGAAGTGCTACTTAGTAATTTGTAACTTCATCTAACTAATCAATATGCTTTAAATCTAGTCAAAAAATATGCTGCGCTAATTGCTATCTTTAAATATAAAATATACACACACAGTTGGCATGTATACTTTAAGTATACAATTTCATCTTTCTATACCTCTTGGGAGGATAAAATTAAAAAAAGTCAATATATCATTGTTTTGCTATATATAATTTCTTTTAAGTTGTTCAGGGTGTTTGACTGAGCTTATACTTGTACTTCAAATAGAATGTCTGAGTTTTAATAACTTATAATTTACAATTTTTTTAATTTACATTTAAAACGTATTATTTTATCTCAAAGTGATTAGAGTTTTATAGTTTTTTTCTTTTTAATAAGATCTCACTACAGAATTCTTTTAATCATTCTAAATATGAAATTAACGTCATTACTAATATTTATAAATCCTCCTCCATCTTATATTATCCAAAAAATACATTAAAAAATCAATGTTTCATCCATAGGATTTGATGGATTTTCTACCTATAGATCAAGGTATAATAAACATGTTTTCAACTCACAAATATGAGGAAGTATGTCTCCAACTCCTTTTATAATTTTTGGACAAAAATACCTTTCTGTTGACTTAAACAAATAAATATAAGGAAGCATTGTTTTTACCCATCCTAGGAGTATTTTGTTCTTTTAGATGAAAATTCTTTAAAAAGAAACATATTATTGTATCTTAGTTGTAAGAGTTAATTTCAATTTTGATGTGTAAGGCTCTTTTTTTTTTATACGATCATGTTTACGTTTTATAGTTTTGGTCATATATATTTCAATTTTTTTTTCAATATTAGTCCTATATGTTTTAAATCCTTTTAGTTTTAGTCAAATTTTAATCTTGTTCTGTATGATTTAATTTTTTTCTAATTTCAATTCAATTTTAGTTGAATGGACTTTGGAAAATCTCTCGTGGCATTTTAGATATTCCAACCAAAATTAGATTAAAATTGGAATAAATTGAAAAATACAGGACCAATATTAGAAAACGTGACTGAAATTGAAAAAAATGTATGCTTGATTGTCAAAAAATGAAAAGAACCTTACATACAGGATGAAATTAAAATTAATCTTTAGTAGTTAAAGACATGGGTAAGCGGTAAGACGAAATTATATATTTTCCTATGTGAGATTGACATGGATGAATTGATTTACTTTTAATGATTATGAAATTTTTCTAAATGTGAACTTTTCACTTAATACCTACCGGCAAAAATAGCTGATTTAAGGGTATGGAATGATGTGTAGGTGGAAGAACTGGACGACAAGCTGGAGGATTTTCTAGACAAGCGATTCAAAGGCACCGGCAATTAAATTAAACCATTATAATTTTACTTAAATTATGTCTCTCCCTTTCTAATTAATTACCCTCAATATTATTCAACTTAATTATTTGTAGATATTAAGGTTTCTTATTCTTGTCTACTTCGAACAATATCTAGAATGCAAAATATTTCTTGTTCTGTGGCAGCCGAAGATTACGAGGTGAATTTTATTAAAATTTTCGTAATTTACAAGCATTGAAGCTAGCTAGTTTATCTCGTACTGCTAAATTACTTTTTATAGTAGTAATTTTTATTGTTGTATAGTGCAAACACACATACATTTGCATGTTACATGCATGTTTCAGTACTGAGTATGGTATATGAAACGAAGATTAGTAGTGAAATGAGCAAAAGTATATTTAGTGTTGTCCATCTAAGTAGAACGGATTGTGGCAATATCATTATTGTTAGTGAAGAAGTAGTTAAAGGGAAGTGGGGGTGAGGAATAGTGTGTTGATAGTATTTTGGAGGCGACAATGGCATTGGCCGCCTCCGTGTAATGAACTCCGTCCCAGCTTATGTATCGCCTTCCTTCCTCGCATACTGTATATCCACCCGTTAGACACGTTCTTTCATCGTCATCGTCGTAGTTGTATGGTGCTCCACCGTAGCCACAACACCCCATTAACGCTCTCTCAAAACCTTTCCAATAGATTGATTATATATATGGCAATCAAGCATTATTGAAGTGATGATTATTATTAAGATCAAATTGAGTGAAAATTAGGTACCGTAAGATGAGGCGTTCGCGAAGAGATCATACTTGATGGAGTAGAGATCCACATAGACAATGGTGGAATTGTCCATTACAGATTGAAGCTCTTCACAAAGAGCCTTTAATTTGGTGTTGAAAACTTGAGCACCATCATTCATAGACTTAACGCATCCATATTCATCAAAATCCTCATCATTTAGTACCTGCCTTCTTAGGGCCAGCTCTCGGGGCAAGCACCCCAATGGGCCTGTGTTATGTACCCAGAAATTCCTTCCACCAAGTTTATACATTTCCTATCAATATCATCATCATATATATGTTTTAGTACTTCACACCAACTCATCATTATTATACTGCAATTTCAATGAGTTAATAAAATTTTTATGTTTCTTGAGTTGTATCATATTTTCACAATCACAAAATATTCTATTTGAAATAGCATTTTAAATAGTCTTTCAATGCAAACCCAATAATGATATATATATATATATATATGTATGTTAATTGATAGAGATTCGTGGTGAGAGACATGAGAATCCAAGGAGATCATGAGATGAGAGTAGGTTATATTCTTATGTTTATATAAACTTTGTCAATTATTGATAATACTGGGAGGATATTTGACTAAAATAATTAAAGTGTTATTTTATGAATTATTCACTTTCCCACTACATATATAAAGCAAAATGACAAATGGATGCATGTGTTGTATATTTGGCCCACCACTAACATGTCACACATGACACAACTATTATATTATGGTTCCACCAAATCTTGATATATATATTTATTTAGTTTACATCTGTTTGTAATTTATTAATTAAAAAAAAAAAAAGGAAGGGGGTCTCTATATATATCTGAATCTGAGCAAATATTTGAAGCATGATTAATGTAGGATATAATTAAAGAAAATAAAAATAGAAGAGTACTCACCCACATGGCATCCTTGATTTCAGATATAAAAGAAGGGATGTTGTGAATGACTTGAGCATATGAAAAAGAGGCAAATGAACCTGATAGATCATTTTGTCCAATGTCTATGGTGTAGAGTGCTTGTTGGAACTCCTCTTTCCCAAACTTATCTTTTTGGCCTAATTATAAATATTTAATGAGGGCAAAAAAATGCTCAATAAATATATGATTATTAATCAAGGAATTACCATTTGAGTGGAGGTGGAGGGAGTGATTGTAAAAGCGTTTGAATTGAAGAAGTTGAGTGTTCAAATTGAAAGTGACGGATTTAGGAAGCGCACATGCTCCACATACTGCAAAATTCACTCCATTTCTGAAATCCGGCTCCAACGAATCCAAATACGGCCTCAAATAATGAGTATCTACATATTCGCCTGCATAATTCTTATTTTCATTATAAACATATATGTTATAAATTCAATCAATAATGAGAATATAAGTCTCCCACATGATTTTAGCTGGTGGGCACAAAAAAGAAAGATAAGGGCATATGCAAAAAGGATATTTATGAGTCGCTTTCTTCAATAATTGAGGTCAATCGATTATATATAAATATAAAAAGGATATTTTTGACGATTAAATATAAAAGGAACTTTTGACCTTTTGCATTAAGATGACATTTGGGCGGTGCAAAATAAGCTCATGAGTGATGTCAATTTAACATATTAATATGCATGTTATAATTATAAAGTTAAAATTAGGATGTCATTAATTGCACAGCAAAGTAGATCGAGTAATGTCGAAGATGAAGAGAAAATGAATAAAATATATAGATGATGTTATAATAATAGTAGAAGAAGAAAGCTAGCTTACAAAGGAAATCAATAATCAATCGTCCATCAGAAGCTCGGCCGGTGGGGGGATGGAAGAAGGCGCGGCCGTAGGGGTACCCTATCTCCACACCGGTCCCGGCGGAGTAGCCGCCGGTATCGGAATTTGAGTCCCCAAAGTTAAATATCAGAGCTCTGTTTCCATTAACAACAACAACAAACATGAGAGCAGCAAGACATGGCAGCACCAACACCCTCATCTCCCTCTCTCTCTCCCCCCTGCCTCTATGTATGGTTGTGTGAGGTGAGTGTGTGTTGGAGCTAATTTGAACTCATGGGTGGATAGAATTCCTAGCTAGAGGGCTAACTTATATTATATATATATATATATATATTTGTAGGAAAAATATTTTATGCAACTGGTGTAAGGATCCATGCACCCAGGTCGACCCGCCCCACGCACCTCTGACGCACATTTTCACGCTCCCCAATGTGCTCTCACGCACCCCACGCGTCTGGTTGGTGCGCTCAAACCCATCAAGATTCACTTCATGCAGTCATACCATTATGTTATGTTAGAGTTACCCGTATGTTATGTTAGTGTTACCTTCACGAGGGTAACACTATCATAACATGAAAGTAACGCTAACATAATGTGAGGGTCACTCTAACATAATATAAATGTATGATTAACATTTTAGTTCAGTGATTTTAAACTAAGAGTATGAAATCTGGAGATTGGGTCACATTAACATAACGTGAAGGTAACCCTAACATAACACGAAGGTAATATTAACATAACATGAAGATAACAACCAAAATACACAAAAAAAAAAGTAAAGAAGCATGGGTTAGGCGGGCCAGCCCACTGGAGAGTAACTCATATTTGTATATTTTCGTTTCCTTAATTCTACTTACTTGAATTTATTTGTCAATAAATTATTATGGAACCAAAATTGGCCCATCACATTTCTGTGGGTCTCGTAAATTACGGGGCGCGGCGCCTGCATATATAGTATTATTAATCAACCACGCTCCTATTATAAAATGTGCTTCTCCTCATTTTTGTTGGAAAAGTAAAATAATATGATTTCATTTTGATTTTAAGTGTTTTTCTTTTCTTCCTTCTTTTAATTTGTGAAAATAATCTGGGATATTTACTACTAAAACTTATCCCTAATGAAATTTCTATTTTATGCTCCCTCAAGTAAATGTATGCGATTTAGCAAATTAAATATAAAGGCTACACATGTATAGATTTTTGAGTTCATTAAATTTTTTATCCATAATTTTTTTTGTTCTGACAATTTTATCCATTATCTTTTCAAGTTGGCGATTTTACCTTTTATCTTCTGAAAATTCGAAAATTTGACCAAAATTCAACCCGAACTTCTGACGAGCTAAATTCGCACGTGACTAGCATGTGCACTCTAGTTTTCACACTATTTTTGCCCAACAACTTATCTGTTCTGGCAATTTTGTTCATTAACTTTTAGTTTTCTGTTTGTATAGGGTGTCACGTGCTAATCACATGTGAATTAAACTTGATTTGGCTGTTCGGACTGAATTTGTGTCAAATTTCTGACTTTTTTAAAAGATAAATGAGAAAATCGTCAGTCCGAAAAGATAATGGATAAAATTGCGACAACTAAAAGGTTAATGGGTAAGAAAAGAAGTAATTAACTCCATGTTTTTATGCAATTAACCATGTAAACCAATATTACTTAACTCCTCTTCTAATACAATGAAGAGTAGGACTTGTGTGCCCCCGGGGTACGGATCCAGGATCCGTACCCGCAACCCGACTCGAATTATATATATATATATATTTTCTTTTTTTTTTTCCATCTTCTTCTTCTTCTTCTCATTCTCCTCCTCTGATCTTCTTCTTCTTCTTCTTCTTCTTCCTCCTCCTCCTCTCCTCCTCCTCCTCCTCCTCCTCCTCTGATTTAGAGGATAATTAAGTTGAGTCTCATGAGGTACCTAAGACTGAAAAGACTCAATGAACTCTCAACTCTGCCATGAATGCCCTCACCATCAACTGTTGACATGGCCGACACCATCGCATTAATTCCCACCTGCAACAGTTGTCTGTCTCATTCCAGTTTCTGTGGTGTATGCATGACTTAATTTTGAAGTTGAGAGATGAACAAAAATTGTGGAATTAATGTAATACCATTAAGGTATTAATGTAATACCATAAAGACATTTCTGTAATACCATTAAGGTATCAGTGTAATACCATAAAAGACATTTCTGTAATACCATTAAGGTATTAATGTAATACCATAAAAGACATTTCTGTAATACCATTAAGGTATCAGTGTAATACCATAAAGACATTTCTGTAATACCATTAAGGTATCAGTATAATACCATAAAAGATATTTCTGTAATACCTATAGGGTATATTTGTAATACCAATAGAGTATAGGTGTAATACCCATCACTGAATCATCAACTAGGTAATCAGGTGTGTGTGGGGCGCACACCAGACTTGCTATGGGCGCGTGTGGCGGCGCGTGGGCGCGCGTGGAGGCTGCCCACGCGCCGGGTCGAATCTGGGGGCACGGATCTAAGATCCGTACCCCCGGATACACAAGTTTTTGCCTACAATGAATTATTTTATTTCCTTCTTTCTTGTAATAAGATGAATAAAATGTAAGCAATATATATATATATATATATATATATATTGTATGTCTTGTAATTCAATTGGTATATCTCACGTTCTTCGAAATGAAGGTTGGATCTATATATATATATATATATATATATATATACATGTTCTGGATTTTCTAGGACTATATAATTGTTGTTATCTCTAGCTGGGTGCGGATTATATAACTATATTATATATACATATCATACAACAAATGGGTCAACTTATTATAAATAAAGAGGAAATAAATATGTTAACATGAACTGCATCCCTAGTTGAGTTGCAGGTATATAGCTGCTCAATTTTATTAAATTAAATTTATGATGGCATCACCCCTGGCCAAGATATGTTATTTATATTTTGTCGAACATTTTATGATCAATTATTAATTACCATCGATTAGATATAGTCTTGTATTTTAATTTAGTTGATGAAATCTATTTTGAATTAAGTTTGAATTAATATTAATTTGACTTAGTCTGTTAGTCACTCATGATAAAGTAGTGTTTTGAGTTATAATCGTGGATATATAGGAGTTGATATACATAGTCATACAAAGATACTTGATCGAATAGACATTCTTTATTTAATCAATTGGGATACCACAGCAATTTCTTGAGAGTAGTGACATTAGTTTCGAGTTAATTTTATTTTGAATAAGTTTTGCCTTTTTATTGATTTTTTATGTTAGATAAATTCACGTCTTTATATGTATAAAAGAAGGACCAAAAGGACACATGACAATCATATATCAATCCTACATTAAATATGACTAAGTAATTAATTTAAGTTTTATGTTACTAAAAAAAATTACTAATTTTTTTCTTTAAACATTATAATAAAATTAGAAATTTAGTTAAATTTATCTAAATAACATATGCATAATTTCGATAAAATCACCTATTTACATAAGTGATTTTTTTTAAATATTAAAAGTTTAGAGAAAAAAAATCTAAATAAATAATTGATTGTTAGTTTTATGGAGAATGACTATTCACGCTTTTCAAACTTATTAATTCATGAAATTGAAAAATATTTTTGAATATATGTTTTAAAATAAATTATGAAATTTATTTGTAAAATTTTAACTTTAATTTTTTATCATCTAATTGAAAATAAAATTAGTCGAGGGTTATTTGAGATATTAAAAATAAAATTAATCGAACGAAAAGAAAAATAGTCAGTGTTTTGAATAATATAATAGGCCAACAATATATATTCTTTTAAAAATAATAAATAAAAATTATATATCCTCTACAAATGCAATTCATATTATAACAATTAGGGTCCATTTGGATGAGTGGATTTGAGAAGTAGCAAATCCATCGGTAGTGTTTGGATGGATGTGGATTTGAAATCCATGGTACGTTTTCATTTTGAGCTAATTTCGGAGTCATTTTGATGGATTTCAAATCCACCCCAACTTAAGAGAATTTGAAATTCACTTATTCCAAATTATGTATTTCAATTCACTCTATCCAAACGGAACCTTAAATTATTATAATATTTAATCATATTATATTATATTATATCTAATGTTATAATAGATGATACATATTGCATAAATTTATATCTAGTGTTCACATTTTACCAAATTCAATTCTTTTAATAATATGCCTTATAATACACGGGACTATATGATTCGTCACAACTTCAATCCTTTACTTTTCCGGCGTCGTTCGAAATTCTCCGATGCCAAATTGGAATTCTCCGGCGTCGAATGGAATTCTCCGATCAAATAGACCTGCAAAACAAAGAACACCGGGGGTTTTTCCCGGCGAAGGGACTCCGACGCTCAAGTCAGTAATCTCGAAAAGATATTGCTCTCAACTTTTGTTTAATGCTTAATGTAAAAAATTGTGATTGTGTGTGCAAATAGAAAGATAAAGGATATATATATACTCCCTGAAAGAAACGTGATTTCTTGGGAAAGGGATGTGGCAGTTAGGATTTCTCCTAAAAACTTGGAAAATGGCAAGATTCTCGCGATCGTGGGAGTTATCTCAAATTTGCATTAGTTCGTCTGAACTTAGCTCGACATTTAACCTCACAGTTCGACATTCTTGCCTGTGAGTCTGATCAATTCGCTCAGCCTGCCAAACATCCTTGTTTGCTTACACGTTCTCTATTACTTCTCTATTCTGTTCGCGCTGATTGGCCTTCAACTTCGAGCCGGGTTTTCGGGATAGTTCGAATGTGGTTAGTTCGACCACATCAAGTACTCCTCCCCTTTCGGAGTGCGTGTGTTCACGCACTAACGCAGTTCGCACTGTTGTCCATTACCATACTTCTTCGAGAAGCATTGCATCCCATCAATCATCTGCGTGTGACGTTTTCCGTCATCTCGAGGTGCCTCTTCGTCTCCTCCATCGGATCGAACTGCATCGGATGGCCCAGATTTAACCTGTCAGTTTTTTCCAGTCCCGAGGCCCCTTTT
The DNA here is from genome assembly GCA_005771605.1 of Scutellaria baicalensis. NCBI lineage: Eukaryota > Viridiplantae > Streptophyta > Magnoliopsida > Lamiales > Lamiaceae > Scutellaria > Scutellaria baicalensis. The sequence goes on from CM016726.1 coordinate 19,143,133, forward strand.
CGTCTTCGCCGTTAGATCGAACTGCATCCAACGGCTGGGACTTAACCTGTCAGTTTTCACCAATCTCGAGGCACCTTTTCGTCTTCGCCGTTAGATCGAACTGCATCCAACGGCTGAAACTGTCTCCGCTGTTTGGATATGTCTTTTCGTGTTCGCCGTTGGATCGAGCTGCATCCAACGGCTAGATTCACAAGTTATCGCTCTCACCATCGGATCGAATTGCATCCGATGGCTGAGATCTCGCAACCTTTCGGTTTCCCCCCAAAACCAAAATTTTTTTTTCCTATATATACCCCTTCTTCATTTTCGCAAAACCTCTTCTGCAACAATTCACTCTTCTTCTCTTAAGCAAGAATACTCCCCCTTTGAGATTTTTCAAGTTTCAAAAACAAAACCCAGGTACTCTCCCTTCTTTCTCCTTTCATATTCTTCAAAATGACTTCTTCCCCTTTCTTGATCCACCTGAGGGAGGAAAGCGAATCTGAGGAAGGTTTTGAGGGATTTCCCTTGCGAACTGCCTCAGATTCGCCAGTCCCGACGGCTTCCTCTTCTGGTCGTCCAATCCTTTCTTCCTCTTCCCCTCCTAAACGATCTCGCAAGAAAACTGTTCAAAACATTTTCTCCGCCACTAAAGCCACCCACACACACACCATGCTTCTAAGCTCGCTTATTACAGCGGCGGGCTATTCCATAATTATTCCCGGCCCCGATGATCGACCTCATCAGGCTCCCCCCGGGTGCTACACGTGGTTCTTGAGACACGTGAGCGTAGGTTTAACTCCTCCTATCCACCCCTTTCTTCTTGAGGTCGGTTCGGCCTTTGGGGTGTGCCCCAACCAATTGCACCCGAACTCCATAAGCTACATCGTAGCTTTCTATATGGTGTGCAAGTGGATGGGGGTCGAACCGACCGCCGAACAGTTTCGTTCGTGCTTCGTTCTTAAACGCACTAACCCTTTCCGTTTTTATCTGAGCCCTAGAAGCGGACAAAAACGGGCTCTATTTTTGTCCCCAGGAGATGAAAAAATCAGCTCCTGGGAGAAATACTATTTTTTTGTTCGTGCCCCTAATAATAATACCTTCCGATCTCGCCCTTGGGTTGAGAGTTCGAACCTCAACGAGCCCGCTCCCGCAAGGGACTTCGAACTTGCTTCTTTGGCTAGGCTATTTCGGGGAGGGATGTTCGACATAGTTCGCATGAGTTCATGCGAACAATTGTTGGCCTTTTGGGGATTTTATCCTAACACTCCGGTTTCCCGCCAGTTCGATTTAGGTTGCTTAAAAATTTTTCTTTGTCTTCCTGTCTTTTTTCAAATGTATCGATTTGTGCGCATACTAACTGTTCGTGTTTTATGTTACAGATAGAGAAATGAACAACTTCTTCATTCTCGATTCCAGAGCTTCGGAGTCCCAGAAGCCTGCCTTTTCGCCAGCGGACGATGCAGTAAACAGTCGACAAGCGGCGGCCTTCCGTGAAAAGGAGGAGCGACGCTTGAGCGAACTGGCACCACGAGCCAGTCTTGACTTGGCTGAGGATGCTTCTGTTCGCACTACGGAGACCACTGAGGCTGCCGGCCCCACCTCTGAAACAGTCGAAGAGCTTCCTCTTCGGCGGAAGAAAAAGGCGCCTTCCAGTTCGCAGAAGAAGGCACCCTCCAAAAAACAACGAACTGAGGAGGGTACCTCGAAAAAGGTGGTGCGATCGGAGGAAGAGCCCAATCCGGAGAAGGTGATAGTCAAATCGGGTAAGGCGGCGGCGACGGAGGAGGAAGACCGCGAGGTCAAGGAGTTCAAGGCGAACCTCTCTAAGATGTCGAGCGCGGTCAAGTACTTCGAGGCCATGGGCGAAAGGGCCTTCCGCCGCCGAGATAGGCTGAGGAGCACTCTCCAGGAAAAGCAGACCTTGGAGAGTGATTTGAGTGAACATGCCGGCAAAGCCGAAAATCTGTCTGCTCAGTTGGAAGAGAGGGAAGTGGAGTTAGCGGTTGCTCGCTCCGAAGTGGCCAAAAAGGAAGAGTTGTTATTGGCTGAGGAGCAGTTCGCCGTGGAACAGCAAACTGCTCTTTCGAACTCGCGAGCTGAGAATCGAAGCTTGCAGGAGAAGCTCGAAGAGGCAGAGAGAAGGCTCAAAGAGGCAGAGAGATCCCGAGATGAATTCGGAGAAGTCATGTATCAAAATGGCTTTTACCAATTCGCTCGGAGCCCAAAAATGGAGCTGATATCGGACGAGTTCCGGGAAAGGCTCGTTTCCCGTCTTTGGGACTCTCTTCTTTTTCTGTCCAAGGCGGCTCCCATGGCCGTAACTTACTTCAAAGAGGTAGTTCGGCTCTGCCAGGAGCGATCAGGAGAGGCAGTTCGGTTCGATATGAACGAGCTAGGCCAGGAAGTGATGCGGACTCACTCTGTTCCGCCTGGTTGGCGTGGCGACCCAAAGGGCGATATCAACACTGAAAAATGGTGGTCTGGTTGCCTTGAAGAGGCAATAAAGGAAGTCCTTCCAGACAACCAGCTCGGCAATCCTGGCCCAAGTTCGTCACTTCCTGCTCCTGTCGAAACTCCTCGAAGTCCAACTCCGCCTCTTCCCGAAGATATGTTCGAACCCCTCGAGCCAGCTGATGTCCAACTTACTCCCTCTCCCGATCGCACTTAATTTTTTCCATACTTGTATTATTTTTTTCAAAAATTTTTGTAATCGTTTTGTAATGAATTATCTTTTTTAATCAAATATAGTTCGCCAATCTCGATATTATCTTACTTTATTCAGTTACTAACATTCAAATGAATCAAATACTAAGTAATGAATCAAATACTTACTTAGCGAATCTTGAAAGAGTTCCCTTCACTTCGCTTAATCATTAAGTTCGATAGAACTTCTTTAATTTGCATCAATCATTGAGTTCGATAGAACTTTTTCGCATCACTTCGTCTAATCATTAAGTTCTTCAATCAATGAAACTTCTTCAATTTGCGGCAAACATTGAGTTCGTAGCACGCTTAATCAGTAAGTTCCGAAGGAACTTCTTCAGTATGCTCGATTCGTGAGTTCCGAGGGAACTTTAATATGCTTAATCAGAAAGTTCCGAAGGAACTTTCCGTGCTTAATCATTGAGTTCCGAGGGAACTGCTTCGTGCTTTATCGTTGAGTTCCGAGGGAACTTCTTAACCGATTAGTTCCGAGGGAACTTCTTCATGCTTAATCATTAAGTTCCGAGGGAACTTCTTCAGTGTGCTTAATCGATGAGTTCCGAGGGAACTATGAGTTCGCTCCACAATACGATTTTGTTTTGCAATAGAGTTAGGTAAATCAACATAAAAAGACTCGAGGATTTAACGTGGTTCGGTCAAATCGGCCTACGTCCACGGAGCAGGAAAATATCTATTATTTATGAAAGCAACAACTTAAAAAATAAAAAGCAACATACTGAGATTTGAGACTTCAAGTATAAAATTTCTTCAAGTGGTTGATGTGCTAGGGTCTTGGCAGTTCCTTTCCATGTTCATCGGCAAGCTCGTAGGATCCACCTGGTAAGACTCTTGTAACAGTGTATGGTCCTTCCCAAATGGCATCCAGCTTTACTATCTCCAACAGGGCATCCGATTGCCTTAAAACCAAGTCCCCTACTTGAAACTCTCTTTTTCGAACTTTTCTGTTGAAGGCCGCCTGAATACGTCTCTTGTATAACTCATGGCGAACTCTGGCTTCATCTCGAATTTCTTCCAGAAATAACAAATCCGTTCGAATTAATTCTTCATTTTGCTGCGGATCGAAATTAGTGATTCGTAGAGCTTCGCCCTGAATTTCAGCTGGGACCACTGCTTCCATGCCAAACGCCAAACTGAAAGGAGTTTCCCCCGTAATCGATCTGGGTGAAGTTCGATATGCCCACAGAACTGATGGCAGTTCGTCCACCCAGTTCGATTTTTCAAATTCAAGTCGTTTCTTGATCCCATCTAGAATGATTCGGTTAACCACTTCGACTTGTCCATTTGCTTGAGGATGAGCCACTGGAGTAAACACTTGTAAAATTTTCATCTCTTTACACCATCCTGTAATCTTTTTGCCTCTGAATTGGGCTCCATTATCTGACACTAAAATCCTGGGTAAGCCGAATCTGCAACAAATACTCTTCCATATGAAATGGATCATATCGGGTTCGGCGATCTTGACCAAGGGTTCGGCTTCCACCCACTTAGTAAAGTAATCCACGGCCACCACCAAGAACTGCTTGTTTTCCCTGGTTTTGACAAGTGGACCAACGATATCAATTCCCCATCTAGCAAAAGGGCAGGGCGAACATACCGTAAGCATATCTGTTGCCGGAGTATGAATTCTCCAACCATGTTTCTGACAGGCACTGCACTTCCGCACTAGCTCTTCCGTGTCATTCTTCATTGTAGGCCAATAGAAACCAGCTCGTGCGACCTTTCGAGCCAATGCTTGAGCTCCTGCATGTTCGGCACATCCTCCTTCGTGCGCTTCCTTTAAGACCTTGAGTCCCTCTTCTTGGGATAAACATCTGGCATCTGTTGGTAGGAAAGTTTTTCGATACAACACCCCATCTAGCATGTAGTAGAACCGAGCTTGTTTCTCCAATTTCTCGAGGTATTTTGCCAATCCGTCTCTGATTCCGCCTAAAAACTTCAAGAAAGGAGTTATCCAGTCTTGTTCGGCCAAATCAACATTCATCACCTCATTTTCCTTTCCTACTCCCATGACTGTAATACTTCTCTTCGAACAGTCCTGCAGCGAACTCGCAATCTTAGCCAGATAATCTGCTTTCTGATTCTCACTTCGAGGTATTTGTTCGATTCTAAGTTTCTCAAACCGTTTTTCCATCTCTCTTATTTTCTGTACATAAGAAATCATACGATCTTCCTTGACTTCACATTGTTTCTAAAGTTGTTGTGTTACCAACTGCGAATCTGATTTGACTATCAGATCCCGAGCTCCAGCCCGTTCGGCTATTTTCAAACCCTGCAAAAAAGCTTCATACTCTGCTTCGTTGTTAGATGCCTTAAATTGAAATTTTATGGCGAACTCTAACTCATCTTTCTCGGGGCTGATCAATAATATCCCTGCTCCTGTGCCCTGGCGAGACGAGGATCCATCTACAAATACCTCCCATTCTTTCTTATCTTGTAGCCTGGTTGTTTCCTGAATAAAATCTGCCAATGCCTGACCTTTTATAGTTGTTCGCGGCTCATACTTCAAATCAAACCGTCCCAGTTCGACTGCCCACTTGACTAGTCTTCCTGAGGCGTCCGGTTTTCCCAATACTATACTCAGCGGATGGTTAGTTCGTACTGTGATCTCGTAGCCCAAAAAATATGGTCTCAGCCTTCTGGCCGTGGTGACTAAGGCATAAACAACCTTCTCCACCTCTGTGTAGCGAATTTCTGCTCCATGCAAAACTTTACTAACAAAGTACACTGGGAACTGATCCCTTCCTTCCTCCCGAACAAGAACCGAACTGACCGATTCCTCTCCGACTGCCAAGTAAACGACCATCACACTTCCCTTGATAGGCTGTTTCAATAAAGGCAGTGTGAGGAGAAATGCCTTCAAATCTTCAAATGCCTTTTGACAATCAGCATCCCAACTAAACCGACCATTCTTTCTCAAAATTTTGAAGAAAGGCAAACCCCTGTCCGCCAACCTGGATATGAATCTACTCAAAGCAACGATGCGGCCAGTTAGCGTTTGTACCTCTTTAATAGTTCGAGGAGGTGTCATGTCTTGTATAGCTCGGACTTTGCCGGGGTTGACCTCTATTCCTCTGTTCGTCACCATATATCCCAAAAACTTCCCTGCTTTCACCCCGAACGAACACTTGGCTAGGTTCAATCGCATCCCATGTTTTCGGATTGTTGCCATTGTTTCCCTCAGGTCGTCCGCATGGGTGTTCGCCTGTATGCTTTTTACTAGCATATCATCGACATATGCTTCGATATTGCGGCCCAATTGGTGTTTAAACACCTCGTCCACCATTCGCTGGTAAGTAGCTCCTGCATTTTTTAGTCCGAATGGCATAACCGTATAGCAATATGTACCTGATGATGTAATAAAGGCTACATTGGGCTTATCTTCTGGATGCAACATGATTTGGTGGTATCCTTGAGCGGCATCCATCATGCTCAACAGTTCGCATCCAGCAGTGGAATCCACAAGTTTATCAATCCGCGGAAGAGGATAATGATCTTTAAGGCACGCTTTATTCAAATCTCGAAAGTCGATACACATCCGCCACTTGTTTCCTGGCTTCGGGACTAACACAACATTGGCCAACCATCGAGGATACTGGATCTCCTCGATGTGCCCAATCTCGAGCAGTTTCTCAATTTCTTCTTTGATAATTCTGTTCTGTTGTTCCCCAAAATGTCTTAGCTTCTGCCTGACCGGTCGAACATCCGGTTTGATGTTCAATTTGTGAACAATTACCTCTGGATTTATGCCTTTCATATCTTCCGGCTTCCAAGCGAACAGATCCACATTATCTCTAAGAGCAGCCACAATTTCTTCTCTGGTTTGTTCCGCCAATTGACTTCCGAGACGAACCGAATGTCCAGGCAGTTCCGGGATTAATTCCACACTCATTAGTTCGCCTTCTGCGAACTCCACCGTACTTGTGTCATCATCTTTTTTCAGACTTTTGTCCCTTCCGCGATCACTATCATCCCTCTGTTCGCTATGGCGCTTGCGAGACTCGGATTGTCGAACCGCAGCGACATAACAACGCCGAGCAGTTTGCTGATCGCCATGAACAACTCCTACTCCAACCACTCGCCCTTCCTCATTCTCAACTGGAAACTTCATCATCAAATGAGCAGGTGAGATAACAGCAGCATACGAACTCAAGGAAGGTCGACCAAAAATCACATTGTATTGAGAGGGTGCATCCACTATAAGAAAGGTCATCGTTTTGTTCTGCCTCCATTCTCCGTCTCCTAAGACCATAGGCAACTGAATTTTGCCATACACCGTCACAGACTCTCCTGCAAAACCATAAAGTGAAGTTTCTATAGGTTTTACCTCCACTGTTGATCTCATCTTTCTGAAACAGTCCATGAACATGATGTCCACCGAACTTCCAGTATCTATGAACACTCGTTCAACATTAAAACCCCCTATCTCAGCCACGATCACCATAGCATCGAACTGAGGGCTCTGAATAGCAACACGGTCGCGAACTCCGAACTCGATCGCCACCTCTTCAAAAATAGAATGAACCGTATTCTGTTCTTGCCTAACAGAATTAAGTCTCGCCTTACGAGCTCTATTAGAATCTCCGTCCGTTGGCCCACCCATAATCATGTGAATAGTGTGTCTTTCTTCTTGTTCAGGTCTAGCTCGCGCTGGGGGCGGTGGAGGTGGAGGTAATTCCTGCTGTTCTTGCCTTCTGTCTTGTCTTGGCTCTCTTCGATCATTCCGATGCTCACGGTTCGATCGATTCTGACGAACAAAGCGAGCTAATTTGTTCTCCCTGATTAGCCTTTCCAGTTCATCTCGCAAACGTAAACATTCGTCAGTTCCATGCCCATATTCATTATGAAATCGACATAATTTACCGTTGCCGAAGGTGGCTGGTTTTTTCGGATTAGGGCTCCAGGTCGACGGCCACTTCAACTGGGGCAGGTTCCATATTTCCATCAATACCTGTCCGGGGGACATAGTCATGGGCGTATACTGTTCGTACCTCCGCCCTGTCCTGTTTTCTCTCAAAGGGGGTGGAGCAAATCTTGTTCGCTGTTCCCCCCCATCTCTCTTTCTCGCCGCCTCATGATCCTGTTGCGTCCTGCTCATGCGAATTGAACTTTCTCCTTTCTTCATTCGAACTGCCTCCTCCAAGTTGATGTACTTGGTAGACCTTTGTAACAGTTCGTCAAAATTGTTGGGGGTCTTCTTAACCAACGAAGTATGGAGATCCCCCTCTTTCAATCCTTGGATGAAAGCGCTTACAACCAAATCGTCCGAAGCCTCAGGAGCTTCTAAGGTAGCAGCTGTAAATCTTTTAACATAATTCCGCAAGGACTCATCGGCTTTTTGTCTTACGCCGAACAATGTCTGGGTAGATCGCTTCTGCCTTCTAGAACTGGCGAACTGATGTAAAAACAATTCTGATAGTTGTTCGAAATTATGAATCGACCCATCATTCAACTGCTGAACCATGTCTGAGCAGCTTTAGTAAGGGTAGTGGCGAACACCCTACACTTGATACCATCTGAATACCGGTGCAATAAAGCAGTATTGTCAAATCTACATAGATGGTCCCAGGGATCTGTAGTACCATCATATTCAAAATTCACCGGCCGAAAGGAGGCTGGCAACTCATCTTCCATCACCTCCTCAGAAAAAGGATTCCCTCGAGAATTCCGGGGAATCCGTCGAACAGTTCGCTGGACTTCCCTCAGCTCCTTTCGTAAACCATCCACTCTTTCAGACAGTTCGTCATGTCCTCGCTTCTGGCCTCGAGGATGACCAGATTGGCTTTCTTGTTCATCCATTCGAGATCTGTCGCCCTCTTGTTCCCTTCCAACAGGCATGTCAATATTATCCTGTTGTGAATCAACCTTCTGCTTACCCAAAGCTTTTTGAACAGCTGCCTCTATCAAAGCGGAGAGTTCCTCCGGCGTCAACGTGACAGTGCCGGGGGGATTAGCTGGTGCCGAATTCTGGTCTTCGTTTTGTCGTACAGATGGTGCGCCTTCGTCCACCCTCCTTCGAGATCCTCTGGTATTCACCATTCTCGCAATTTCTCTACGTCTTAAATACTCAAAGTTACAAAAATAGATTCCCACAGACGGCGCCAATTGATTCGTCACAACTTCAATCCTTTACTTTTCCGGCGTCGTTCGAAATTCTCCGATGCCAAATTGGAATTCTCCGGCGTCGAATGGAATTCTCCGATCAAAGAGACCTGCAAAACAAAGAACACCGGGGGTTTTTCCCGGCGAAGGGACTCCGACGCTCAAGTCAGTAATCTCGAAAAGATATTGCTCTCAACTTTTGTTTAATGCTTAATGTAAAAAATTGTGATTGTGTGTGCAAATAGAAAGATAAAGGATATATATATACTCCCTGAAAGAAACGTGATTTCTTGGGAAAGGGATGTGGCAGTTAGGATTTCTCCTAAAAACTTGGAAAATGGCAAGATTCTCGCGATCGTGGGAGTTATCTCAAATTTGCATTAGTTCGTCTGAACTTAGCTCGACATTTAACCTCACAGTTCGACATTCTTGCCTGTGAGTCTGATCAATTCGCTCAGCCTGCCAAACATCCTTGTTTGCTTACACGTTCTCTATTACTTCTCTATTCTGTTCGCGCCGATTGGCCTTCAACTTCGAGCCGGGTTTTCGGGATAGTTCGAATGTGGTTAGTTCGACCACATCACTATATATACTAGTAACTTCATATAAGACAGACAAAGTTTGATCAATATGGATCAACCAAGCAAGATAAAAGTATCATGTGTGTTGACTAGTAGATTGGTCCATTGACTGATATTAACCAAGATGATCTCTGGATTTGACTGACTTGGATTCGTCTTATGTAAGGAGACAGATTCATATAATTTTTTGTTAATATTTTAATTAGATAGAAATCCTTAATTTGATATAATAAAAGTTACCTGCAGTGTGCCCAACGATCCCCAACATACGAGTTCTAAAAAAATAAAATTAGTAAATGAAGAAGACAACGGACTTTATATATTTTGTACTTTTGGTAAGAAGAAAAGGGAGTATTCTTCATTTTTTCAATTACATATACTAATGTGACGTACCTATCAATGTTTCCTAGGAGATTTCAGACCATAGTGATTTTTAACTTCAAATTCTAATATGTGTTTGTTTTTGTATTTAGACTTGAATCACTAAATCAGGACATAGCTATTACTGCCTATTAAAACATCAAATCATTATTAAGTACATTTTTTTCATAAAAAAACATCCAATCAACCTAATCTGTACAATAAAATATTATACAATATATAACCCAAATTTTCACAACAAAATATTACTGTCAATCTAGTTATTCAACATTGGTTTAACATCTATAATTTAAAACTCATTAAACTAGGATTCGAAGGATAAAAAGGTGTATTACAAAAACTAAGAGCTAAAACCTTTCTTTACGGCCATAAAGTAACTGAGCTCATTGATATATCTCATCAAGTCCATTTGAATTCATATCTTTCACAATTTTTGAGCCCAAACTTCAGTCTTTTAAATTCACTTCACTCCAGAGCCCACCAAAATTTATTAATTCCTACAAATAAAAAATGATAATTCAATCTATTAAAACACAAATGAATTAGGATGATTATGATGATAAAATATATACAAATATAATGACGTACACATCAGACTTTCTTATCCACCACCCATTTCAATTGCTCGACCTAAACTGATTTAAACATTACAGAATGATCAAAGAGGACTATATATATATTATACCGTACCTGTGGCAACCAGCCTAAGATATATTAATGCTAATTTTCTAGGATAAATTAATTATATCATCATGATCAGCGATCGAACTCTAGTCAAGTAAGTAATACCATATGATTTCCATTTTGGTGTTTTATAATCATTTAACACGTGTGCAGAAAATCATGACTGTTAATTAGTTCGAAGGACAGTACTACTAACAACAATTTCAGCATAAATGAAAGAAGGATCGATCTAACAAATTAAATGACATTTTAAAGCTCTAATGAAGGTGCGTGCACCTCTTAATAATGACTTAGTTGATTCCTTTATTATTGTGCTTCAATAAGTGATCAAGGTTATCTGTGAAGAATTTATAACCTCATTTACTTATTTAACCACTGCTGAACATTTTGTGCATCATATAATTGATGATGACAATAATAATATTCTTAAATCCATGTCGCCGTAATATAGGAAACCTTAACCAATCATCTATGATGAGTAGGCCAATATTACCACTTTGCCAGAATTCAAGCAATTTATATATAAAAGAGAAAATGCGACTTTGCCTTTTTTCCTTTAGTTGATTGAGACCCCATTGAAACATATATGGACAAAGGGAAGTTGAGTTGAGGTGGAGGAGGGCCTTCATGATTTAGATTTATTTGATTAGTTAAACTAATCATACTTTTAATTTTGATGATGCATGTGTTGAAGCCTTTACAATTTTACTAAATTACAACATACATACATATATATATATATATATATATATATAGATCTATATATATATTCTTGTGCGTCATTGGTGAATCAACTCGATCTCTAAATCGGCATCAGGTGAGAGAGAGAGAGAGAGAGAGAGAGAGAGAGAAAAGAGAAACCCTAAATCGAAAGCCCCCTTGGAAATCCAAGAATTAAGACAAACAAATCTGGTTTAGTTTTATACATCCTTGACAGAGAGAGACAGCACATCCACCCAGGATTAAACGCCGCCGTCACTGGTTGTGGAAAGTGAAGAGAAATGGTGGATTGAGCTCTGGATTTGGTGGCTCACACCCACAAACCCCCACTTGTACCTACCCTAAGATAAGTACACCTTCATCTTCATTCAATTTAACCCTAAAAACAGAATCAATCAAAGAAGGCCAATACTCATAGCTAAGAGATCATAAGATGGATAATCACTCTCTCCCACCGCCATTCCACACCAGGGATTTCAATTTGCAGCACCAGTTCCACCACCAATCCGAAGACGAGCAAAGCGAAACCACCGGCCTCAACATGGCCCAGAAGCGCCACCGCGAAGACTCCCGGAGCGACTCCGCCACCAAGGACTGCCCCAGCACCGCCGCCGACGGAGACATGTCCGCCAACCGGAGGCCTAGAGGCCGCCCCGCAGGATCCAAAAGCAAGCCCAAACCACCCATCATCATCACGCGCGACAGCGCCAACACGCTCCGGACCCACGTCATGGAAGTCTCCGACGGCTGCGACATCATGGACAGCGTCGCTAACTTCGCTCGGAACCGCCAGAGGGGGGTCTGCGTCATGAGTGGGACCGGCAACGTCACCAATGTAACCCTAAGGCAACCTGCCTCGCCGGGGGCCGTCGTCACCTTACACGGCCGCTTTGAGATCTTGTCTCTCGCCGGATCCTTTCTTCCGCCGCCGGCGCCCATGGTGGCGACAGGGCTGACCGTCTATTTGGCCGGCGGGCAGGGGCAGGTCGTGGGAGGCAGCGTGGTGGGGCAGCTGCTTGCTTCAGGCCCAGTTCTAATAATGGCGGCTTCATTTAGCAATGCGGCCTATGAGAAACTGCCATTGGAGAACGACGAAAATATTCAAGGTCAAGGTCAGGGTAATTCTATGGGATCGCCGCCGCACGGCGGCGGTGGGGGGCCGCCACCGCCGCAGATGCTGGCAGACCCTTCTATGTTTCAGGGGATGCCACCAAATCTAGTGAATTCCATTCAGATGCCAAACGAGGAGTTTTGGGCCACTGGAAGGCCACCATTCTAGCTTGATTTTATATCCATCACATTAACGTAATCAAGGTAGCTCTAATTTTCTTTCTGTTTTTTTAATTCCTGTAATTTAATTTTGATTTTAGATTATCAAGAATCGATTTGCAGTCGACACTTATTGGGTTTTCCCATTCTGATGATTTTTGAGTAAATTATTGGGGGAACTCATTCTTTTTCATTCCATTTTACATGGGTGATATTCATCATGACTTATATCCCATTTATAAGGGTTTTATCTAGTTTGGTCTATTGATGTGAGATAATCATGATAAATATAAGTGAGTTGAGTTTTGTAAATTCTTCGTTTCTTGATGACCCTTTTATATATCATTGTGATTTGTGAACACTGCTTGAATGTCGGAAACTTTGTTTTTTAATTTACTCAAAAAGAAAAGTGGATCATGTACTATTCCCACATTTCCACTATTAATTTAATATTGCATCACTTATTAGTTAGGCATTATATTGAGTTACCTCGATCAATATTTTATGAATTGCATGCTTTTACTTAGCTATCAGTACGATACTTATAATATCGTCTAATAACTTTAAGAGTGATGTGCCCAGGGGTATAGGTGTCCCCAAATTAATCATCTTATGATGTTAAATATATACTCTACATGTATTATGTATATACTCTTCAGGTATCACATGTATACTCTTATATACATATGATACCTGTAGCTTATATTTATAACACCAAGAAACATAACACTTATAGAGTATATATATAACACCTGAAGAACATGTATATAACATCTAGATCCGTACCCCTATGTGCCCCAGGGGTATATAAGTTTTTGTCTAACTTTAATCTAATAAGATGGATAATCCACATCCCATGTTTACTCAATAGAAATTAATTTTGGATAATGAACTTGATCAGCTGTAGATTGTGAAGATTCGTCACATGAAATTATATCAATGAAACCATTATCATATAAGTATGTTGCTAAAATACCCCATATGCTCTGTACTTGGTATGCAATGATAAAAGCCAACCCGAATTTGAACAATCTATTTCAATTCATTCTATTTTCCTACAATGAATATCCCATTACGCAGATTAAATCTATATTTTTTAATATTTGTGTCATTTAAATGTGTTTTCATCACTTTAAGTGTAAGCTATCCAAATATAGTATTGACCATATCGATCCCCCTTGTGTAAAAATATGTTGTTCATGCATGTTTTAGATCTAGTTAACTGTGTCTTTAATTTTTTTTTTTCCTTTTAGACCTAGCTAGTTAAGTGTTTCTTCTATTCTAAGTGAAATCTAGCTGTGAACTCAGATATTTCACTAATTTCAACACTGGACATGTGTATTAATATATCATTGAACACATGCACTAACATACGAAATAAGTAAGATTCGCAAGGAAGGAATTGAGTGGAAATATATGCATGAACAAGAGAAGCTATTCCAAATTATATTTTATCATCTTATATTTCATTGTTTTCAATAGATGACAAATGTACATTGATGATATAATCTTTTACATGTGGGTGTGAGGATTATATTGGAACACCAGTCGAAACACGGTTTGAAATAGAGGATCCTGATTGGTTTTGAAATGGGAGATATATAACACAAAATATAATAAAACATATTGTATGGCTAACTAGCGGAGAAAAAAAAAGAAAAAAGAAAAAAAAGGGTGAGATTCAAATAGGTATGGGTAAGGTGTTGATATATACAGTATATAATTTCCAAGATTAGATATAATCTAGAGACAGGTATGATATTGGGGGTTGTGTGTGCCTAGATTCACGTGGTACGCACGTGCACACCCCCTCTTTTCGAGACAAACTGCTGCATACCTCCACCCTTATTTCCGCCTTCCTCACATTCATCTTTTCTTTTTTATATTTCTTATTACATCATCACTGATCAACATTAATTTCCCACATTATACATAATCTCTATCTTAATTATATCTAATTAGCTCTCATCATCACTTCATATATCAACTTAAATGTCGTCTTTAAATAATAAAGTATCATTTAATTTGTTGAGTATGTCTCTTGTGCATCAGGTACATGAATCTTAGATTCATGCAATCGGGTCGGATCCGGGTTACCTGACCCGTTTTTTTTTTTTTTTTTCACGCTAACTTTTTAAAATTTTGGTCATGACTTTTACTTATGTTAATGATACTTTTATATAATGTGTAAGAATACATTTAGGTTATGTTAAAGATACCTTTAGGTAATGTTTAGGGATACCTTTAGGTTATGTTAAGGATACCTTTATGCCCAAATTTCATACATTTACTTTACGTCAGACATACCTTTAGGTTATGTTAAGGATACTTTTATGTTATGTTAGAGATACCTTATTCATAACATAGTTGTGTTACACATTTTGTATACAATGATATCTCTAACATAATATAAAGGAATTCTTAACATAACCTAAATGTATCCTTAATATAACGTAAAGGTATGTGACCCGGAGCGAATTCTAAGGGTATCAAATCAGGATTTCAAAGGAACTTGGAATCACGATTTCAAAGGTATCCTTAACATCACCTAAAAGTATTCTTAACATAATCTAAATGTATTTTTAATATAACCAAAAGGTATTCTTAACATAACTAAAGGAAAGCTTAATATAACCTAAATGTATGGTTAACATAACTAAAATGTATTCTTAACATAACGTGGTATGTAACCTGGAATCAGGATTTCAAAGGTATCATTAACATAGCTAAAAGGTATCCTTAACGAGCGAATTTGAGTGGATTTGAGCGCATCCACCCAGGCACATGGGAGCACATGGGACGTGAGTGAAAGCGAGTACACACGTGGATCGGGTCGATCCATGCACCTGATGCATAAAAGTTTTTGTGTAATTTGCTTCCTTATTCTGCAACAACCCCATATGTACTACTTCCCACTTTCAAACCTTATCCATTTTAGTTAGCTCATCACTTTTCATCCTCATCCATTCTTCTTTTCATTACATTCTTACACTACTAATGTTTCA
Organism: Scutellaria baicalensis; assembly: GCA_005771605.1. Lineage (NCBI taxonomy): Eukaryota > Viridiplantae > Streptophyta > Magnoliopsida > Lamiales > Lamiaceae > Scutellaria > Scutellaria baicalensis. The sequence goes on from CM016726.1 coordinate 19,158,578, forward strand.
AAATTTTGCTAAGAATGGGTTATATCATTTATTTACTACACTAGATCCCATGTTGCAATTCCAAATCTGCCCCCCACTCCTCCTCTTGTATCCTAAATTAACGTAATATATATTGAGGAATATCTCTAGATTGGTACCCGGGTCAATAATCGATTTTCATAAGATAACGGGTTATAAATTATAACAGATTTGAGCTCGAATTTTTTGAATTTGAATTTATTAGGACAAGTTGATAAATTGTCAAGGTCAAATATTTTATTCAATTATCATAGCAATCACGTTTTAGTATTATAATGACAATATCCACACTGATTTTGTTTATCTTCAATGCATGGGTGCAGGCTTTATATTTACAAGTAAATATATTAGTCAAAGTCAAGCACGAATAAACACATGCCAAAACCCTAAGCTCGCCAACTCCCACGCATGCACCTATATATATATACATATACATATATATAATTTGGGCTTCCAAGTGAGAAACTATCTGAGCCTGGCCTGTTTAAATTTTGGGCTGGACCGGCCCAAAATATGATCCAATTACGCGTTCTATAATGGGCTTTATCCCATCTAACTAAGCAATTAAAGCAGGGGATTAAAAGAAAACGAGCACTATCTTGCAATACTGAAACTTGTCCAATGCAAGTTTTTAGTTTTATTTATCAAAAAAAATCATGTGATTGAATCTATATCTATAAATTTTCATATGAATTGCTAAGTGTGGGTTATGAATTAATCCTTCCCACGAAAAAAAATTTGTGAGACGGTCTCACACAAGAGCTACTCTTTATTTATTTATTTTTTCTTTTCACTGCATGCACTTTTTATGAATCTATCTTAATTCAAATTTAATTGAGATAATTTTGATTATGATATAACTTGCATATAACATGTAGGGTGCAAGACTAATGCTTGTAATAAAGTTCTTCATTGATTAGACAGATATCCATCAAAAAATCAGCATGACCCTACTACTGAGTTGGAATCGTGTGTCCCTTTTCATTTCTAAATCAAATATTACTGAATAAGCATGTTGAGACTCCACATTATCTTAACATCCCTAATATTCTTCATTATCCCATATGAGTAAAGTAACATAGAATTATCCCCTAAAAGACTTCAAAGTTTGGACAAATAGTATCATTATTAAGTTGCCCTAAATTTATATATGGGATCAAGAAGTGCTTGTCTTTTCTGTTGATTGGTAGTTAATAAAATATCCAGATAAATGGTGGGGGCCACATGGTAAGTACCCTCTGACATAGACAAAATTATGTGTGACTGTAATAACGAAGTGATCAAACTAATAAATAATATATAGAACTGTTCATCACTTATCCTCTGTTCTACTAAATTCTCTAACTAAATTCTCCCATAGTTGACAAGACTTTTCTTTGTGCTTTTTCTTGGTATTATTACTAAATAAATCATCACTTTTTCTTTTCCTTGAAGGATTTGGACTGCTTTTCTATATCCTGTTTCTCAGCCAGCCAAGTAAGAACACAACACAAGTAAATTCTTGAATGCCCTTTTTTTTTTTTTTTTTTCTTTCTCTGTCTAACTGTCTAATTATTGTTTATTTATTGCCCCATTAGTGAGTTGAACAAGAATCGTTTGTGCTTTCTTGTCCAAGATTTGACCCTTGGGTTTCTTGATCTAGGAAAAGTATGAAACGATGATCAGTTCTCGAGAAAAGTGAAAATCTTGAACTTGTTTTAATTAGAGTGTGTGGTGAAAATATGAAGATGGGGCGAAGAAAGAAGAAATTGTTTGATTTGAATGAGGCAGTGGAATCATGGTACAAGTTGTTGGAAGAACAGCCTCTACTTCCATTTGTAGCTCCTCTGTTGCTACTTTTGTGGGCTGTCGAGAAGTGGTTTTTCCCTCTTTCCAATTGGGTTCTTCTTGCTTTTGCTGTGTGGGCTACAATTCAGGTAGTTTTGTTAACAAACCCGAACTCTGTTTTGGCTAATTTGGTGTGATTGTCTGTGCAGTTCATGTGTTTTAAGCCATCATTCTGTGGTTTTTCCTTTTTTAGTTACAAATATCTGTCATAATCTTTTTTTCTACACATGTTTTATTTAATAAAACTGTTTCTTGGTCTACTGTAGTTTGTTGTCTTGAATAATCAGAGGGGTTAACTAGGCTACCTTTCGCTGGTGGTATTCATTTAAACTGTTGTTCATCTCTTTGTGGTATAGGGAAGTTGCCTTTTGAGGAAACACTGTGTATGATTTAAGGGGAAAAACCATAAATGATGGAAGGCCTAGAAGTGAAATGACAAATATTTAATTGCTTGGGGATTTTTTACTTGAACTTTGATCTAAATTGAGATATAGTAGGAAAGCTTTAATTATGCTCCACATTAGGACACAACTGTCTTGTAATATTAATGTATTTGTGAAATTTTGATATTTGTTTCCATGTTTGGTATTTTCATTTGTCTTGAAAAGGCCAAAAAATTCTGTGCACAAGGCATGTACATTTACATTCCATGCCGTTTTCAAGACCAAGTGCAACACTTATATCTATTGTTAAATGACCACCTCATCTAAAAGCTTAAGCTATTAATATGAGTATTATTTATACATTTATCTAATATTTTCTACATCGACAAAGGAGAGATTGTATCAATACATAGGAATGTCTTTCAAAGTGTAGTGGCTGTCTCTGAAGGTCTAGACATGAATGTACTATGTTGAACAATTCTGAAAATGGTACCTGATGAGTTGATGGTTGTGTCTAAAAGGTCCCTAATTATTTATCTGTTATCTTGTTGTTTTAGACAGACAGATATTTCATCATTCATAAATATGCCAGAGTGACAAGATTTTATATTATCATATAGCATGGAAAATCTATTCTCCCTGCATTGATGTTATAGTTTTTGGAAAACAAAGTTACAAATATTAACTATAAATGAAAATTTTGTCTTAGGGTGTAGCATTACATGCCATATAATTTACTGAATTGTATTTATATTTGGGCAGTATGGAAGTTATCAGCGACGAAATATTGTGGAAGACTTGAATAAAAAATGGATGCAGGAGAAACTACAGATTCTGGTATGTTTCGTTTTTTGTTTTTAAAGCTTTTTGCTTGTCTATTCTAGTATTATTAATCTTTATATGTTTCATGCATAAGCATTTTGTATTCGTTGCTCTTCATTGTGGGAATAACTCTTGCTCTTAATATTTATATAAATACAGCCAGTTACACCTATAGAACACTGTGAATGGTTGAACAAGCTATTAACTGAAGTTTGGTTGAAATATATCAACCCAAAGCTTTCTTCGCGGTTTGCGTCTATTGTTGAGGTAACTATGCTGTTCTCCATGTTCTTTAAGGACTAGTGTTATTTATTTATCTTGTCCTTTGATGTTATCCATGTTTGCTCATTGAACTTGGCTTCCTGTCTGATTTTGTTAATTATTCAGCCAGCCATTCCCTTAATTTCAAGATTATAATTCAGCTTCATCATTTATTTGGATAGCTACCAATGTCTGCTCCACCTGGACCTATTCCCTACACGTTACTTCATTCTCTGTTTGAAATTTCTGGGATAGGCATTGGTACATTACATGATTTTCTTGGCGTTAATATGGAACTTATTCCTATCTCACTATAGTTTTTGTAGACATTGCAAACAGGTTCTGGTACTACATTTTTAATCAATTGAATAGACCCATTCATCATCTATAGACACAGAGATAAGCTGTTACTCACCTGTTGCTTATTTATTCATAATTATGCAGAGGCGCTTGAAGCACCGGAAATCAAGACTAATTGTAAGTCCTAATATCCTTTTTAATCATGTGAACAAATCATATTCATTTTCCATGGACTCCAAAAGTATCATGTAATTACTAATCATAAGATATTACGTCGCCAGGAAAAGATTGAGTTGCTAGACTTTTCTCTTGGCTCACGTCCCCCTTTATTTGGGCTGAATGGAACCCGATGGGAAACTTCAGGTGATCAGGTTTGATATAATTTTCTTATAAATTTATGCAAATTTTGCTTCATATTTGAAACAGAAGAGCTTTTGTAAGCTCTGGAAAGATAAACCAAAGATAAACAAACTTTACGAGTTTCATCTTATAAACACAAAGCCTCAAGATGTGACGTATAGCTAACACTTTATTATGGAACAGAAAATCATGCGCTTGGGTTTTGACTGGGACGCGAATGACGTGAACATATTGTTGTCTGCTAAGTTGGCCATGCCATTGATGGGAACAGCCCGAATTGTTGTTAACAGCATTCACATCAAGGGTGTTGTATGCATCAAACTCTTTTCTTTTTTTGTATTAGTTTCTGGAATTATTTGTACAAACTGGTCTCTTGTCCTCAATGGAGTCCTCCCTTTATTCTGATTCCCATGTCTGTGATCTCATTCACACTCACAACCATTTTTTTAACCCTATAGTTTTAACTGATCAATACATCAAGAATTCTGGCATGTTTTGAACAAACTAGTAGTGTCTTTGGCCTTTTTTACTGTCTCCACTATTCCATTACCTTCCCATCTAAACACTACTTTTCACACCCCCAACCACTAATTCTTTTGTCATATAGCTGCTCATAGTATTAAAAAAAAAAAAAACTGAAAAATATTACTTAAATTGCTCTATGCAGCTTCTTTTGATGCCAATATTAGAAGGGAAAGCGGTGACATACTCATTTGAATTACCTCCTGAGATCAGACTTGGTGTCGCGTTTGGAAGTGGTGGAAGCCAGTCTTTACCAGCAACAGAGCTACCAGGTGTATCATCATGGCTGGTATGATTAAAGCTATATTTATATGTATCTGCGATATACCAATGACTGTTGCCAATGAAATATCTATTTGAAATTCAAGGCCCTTACGGTGCAGATTAGATAAGCAGAGGTGACGACGAAGAAAAGAACCTTTCTTATATCTTAAACATTTAACCAAAAATTATGATAGAAATTTAATTCTATTTGAACACATGTTGATAATGAATTGATACTGTTTCACAGGTCAAAGTTGCTAGTGAAACTATGAATAAGAGGATGGTGGAACCTCGACGTCAGTGTCTTGCTTTGCCACCTGTAGATTTGCACAAGAAGGCCGTAGGTGGTATATTAAGTGTCACGGTGCTCTCTGCTAGCAAACTTTCTGGTTATGGCTTGAAAGGCAGTGCTTCCACAAAACAAACCAACTGTTCAATACCAGAGGATCCAGTTGAAAGCAAAGAGCTTCAGACATTTGTAGAGATTGAACTTGACGAACTAACAAGGAGAACAGATGTCAGAAAGGGATTTAATCCTAAGTGGGACTCTACATTCAATCTAATCCTCCATGACAATGCAGGAATTCTTAGGTTGAATCTCTATCAACGTACTCCTGGAAGTATCAAGTACGATTATCTAAGTACCTGTGAAATTAAGGTAATGTTGTTATGCTCCAGTTGTCTATAATTTGTGGTTTTGTGATGTTGATTTAGAAAGCATTAGGCTCACATAATCTCTTCCAAGAATGCAGATAAGATATGTTCTGGACGATTCGACCATATTTTGGGCCTTTGGGCCCAATACCACAGTGATTGCCAAGCATGCTGAGGTCTGTGGAAAAGAAATTGAAATGACTGTTCCATTTGAGGGGATTAATTTTGGAGAGGTATTTTCTCATCATCTGTCTTTGCTCAATAATTAATTGGCAGTTAAATATAAGTTCATCATATCTCATCACAGATGATGTATCTTGTTTATAATCTTGTTTGGAAACTACCTTGCAGTTGACAGTGAAGCTCGTACTTAAAGAATGGCTGTTTGCTGATGGTTCACATCACTTGGCTAGTTTCAGTCCGAGCACTCGTCAATCACTTAGTGGTTTGCCGAATTACTTTTCCAGAACTGGAAGGAAAATCTGCATAACTGTGGTAGAGGGTAAGGATCTTCTTGTGAAGGACAAAATGGGGAAATCCGACCCTTATGTTAAACTGCAGTATGGCAAGGTGCATATCTCGTCTTACTGCTCGTGGCATTATCCTTGTTAAGTGCTAGGTTTTCTATAGGCAGATATTTAAGCTTTATTATGTATGCACATTGCATATGTTTCTTCTCCAGGCTGTCCAAAGAACAAAACCTGCCCCACATTCTCCGAACCCTACTTGGAATCAGAAGTTTGAGTTTGATGAAATAGGTGGGGAATATTTGAAGATAAAATGCTATACAGAAGAAACATTCACTGATGAGAGCATTGGCAGTGCACGAGTGAATTTGGAAGGACTTGTCGAAGGCTCAATAAGGGATGTGTTCATTCCCCTTGAAAAAGTTAATTCTGGTGAACTGCGACTTCAGATTGAAGCAATCAAAGTTGAAGACAGTGAACACTTGAAGGTATGTAATAAACCTCTACATTACTTAGGTTGTGATTTTTGGTTGTTTTAACGTCATTTTCTTGGTATTGTTCAGGGCTCAAATTCAGGCTTAACAAATGGTTGGATTGAACTTGTTCTAATTGAAGCAAGAGATCTTGTAGCTGCTGATCTTCGAGGAACAAGTGATCCGTATGTGAGAATACACTATGGAAACTTGAAGAAAAGTACTAAGGTTAGATACTTGTAACTAAGGCATATTCTTTCCTCCAGAACTTTAATTGGTCCTCAAACTTGAATGAAAGTGTACTATGCCATTTCTTGGCAGGTTATGTTCAAAACACTGAATCCAAAATGGCATCAAACTTTAGAATTTCCAGACGATGGTAGTCCCCTAACGTTGCATGTAAAAGATCACAACACGTTGTTGCCCACATCCAGCATAGGAGACTGTGTAGTTGAATATCAGATGTTGCCTCCCAATCAGATGGCTGACAAATGGGTACCCCTTCAAGGAGTAAAACGCGGAGAGATCCACATTCAGATCACTAGAAAAGTCCCCGAGCTTGAGAAGAAACCGAGCGTGGATTCTGATTCATCACCTACTAAGATCCGCCTTCTGATTTCAGACCAGGTGAGATGCATCTGCTATGTTTTTCCAGCCTCAGTTCTCGTTTGATCGAAAGTTTACTAAACTCAAGTTTGTGTTCTTCCAGATTAAGCAGATGATGATGAGGATACGATCACAGGTTGATGATGACGATCTTGAAGAGGTTTCGAAGTCTCTGAATGAGCTCGAAAGTCTCCGTGAAAGTCAAGAAGAGTACATGATCCAGCTTGAGACAGAGCAGATGATGCTGCTAGACAAGATAAATGAGCTTGGACAGGAAATATTTAACTCATCACCTTCCTTGCATAGAACTTCTACCGTTTCGTAAACAAAATTGTACGATTTTCCTTCTACAAATTGATGTCTGAAGGGATGGATTCTTGAATATGTCATGTTTTAAAGCCTTGTAATTGTATCGTGTATATGGTTTAGAACAAGTGTACAAATAATTAATAGAAACTTGCACTATATATGGTGGCTTCTATATTTGCTTCTTTTTTCACTTTTGTTTTTCTCGAAAGGAATCTAAACTAGTCATCTGTGATTAAGATTCATATAACATGTAGTGTACTCGCTTGTATTTGTTGAAAATTCCAGAACACAGCATAAGAACAGCAGAAATTTAAAATATTTTAACACGTTTATGTAATAAGAAAAACCAACTTTCTAATTTATTTCCCTCTTTTCTTTAGTTTCATACATTATTCATCTCGGCCTTGAAGTACAATTACAACGTGTTAATGGACAGATAAAAAATAGTTCCTGGTCCTGAATAGGTGAATATAAAATATAAACTGCTGGATAAAGAATCATATGCCTAAATAGGTGCCTTTTCGATACTCACTCATTGCTTTTGCAGAGAAACACAACAATTCTAACGTTTGGACTAATTTCTTCATTTCCAACACTTGCAGAGAATTTGTACGAGAGCATGAAGAATTGCAAGTCACTGCACCTTTGAAATCAGCTCTGATTGTATCTCCTCCATTATCCACAATGGCAACTTCAAGTTAAACTAACGAAACTCAAACTATATTAGTGGTAAGAACAGTAATTCTTGTCTCAGTTAGACAGCATGTTCTTTCCTTCGAGCCCAAATCATCACAAGGGAAAATCCCATCAACGACATTATCACAGTCTGCAAATTCAGCGTAAGAGTTATCATTCCATTAGCAATCAGATATCTTCTTAATTGCCATAATCAAGTCAGGGGTGTAGGAAACAAAGTATAAAGCTACAATCTTTACAAGCACATAAGATTTCATTCAAAAGAATCATCAATGTGTGCTCTATGACAAAGCTTTGAGTTATCGGCTTACAGAAATAGCAGGAGGTATGCTGACAAGTGGGTCCTGAAAAATCTTATTTGCAAGTGCAAAGGCCAAAAGACTGCTCTGCATGCCTGCAGAAGAAGATTGGGATCAGTTTGGACTCCAAATTATTGTCATCCTAGATCGGGTTAACAGAATTGTAGATCTATTAATAACCTGTCTCATAGGATAGTGTTCTTTGCAGAGCTTTTACATCAGGCAGATCACGAAAAACTAGACCAGTGAGAGAAAAACCAGCAACGAATGCTGCTAGATGAAATGCAATCACTAGCAGTAATACTGAAATCCCAGAAGGAGACGTCACTGACTTTACATTGATAGCAAGAGGAGCTCCAACACAGAGGGCAGTTACGAATACTGAAAGTGGAGGCAGAAATGGCCGAATTGCATTACAAATTTTTGGGAAAAATCTGCAGGTGCAAGCCAATGAATGTAAGAGATGATATGGTATAATCCAAGCTAAGAGAAATATAAGCTATGATATATACCAACTTAGTACCTATTTAAAAGCAATCCCGTTGCTATGGGAGTGACCACTATTTGCAGGATGTTGGAAACCATTCCTTTCACATCAACAGGCAGTTTTTGACCAATAAGCAATAAGGACAAGAGGGGGGTGAGAAAAACTGCCGTGGCAGTGGATAGAGATGTCATGACAATGCTAAGAGGGGCCATTTCTGGATCTGTCAAATATGTGGCATAATTCGAGAGCTGAGCCCCACTAACACAAGAAGTTAGCATGATCCCAACAGCTGATATACAAAATAGCAGAAGTTAGGCCTCTCAATCACTTTCATGAAACAATTTATGGAAAATTTTACCTAAGGGAGTCGGTAGACCCAAGATAGTCATCGAAACTGTGCCAAAAAGATACCCAAGAAGAGGCTTCACAACAAATTGTCCAATGTAGCCAGCAAAAATGGCTGCTGGTCTCCTAAATGCTTCAAGAAAATCTTTTTCATTTGAATTAACTCCAACAGCAAACATCAGAAACCCCAATGCCGGAGCATAATACCTGAATGTCAAAAACCCATGAATTAAATCATCAAATTAGCTCAAGAATTCAAGCAATGACCATAAATTACCATTTCAAAACGGTTTTGTATGAGAATAACTTGATGAGTATGAAATTATTGCACTTCCCAAATCAAGACCTATGTTAGAATTTTTAAGGCAATACAACGATCTTCTTTCAGGATAATGTAAAAGTTAGAGGATATCATATGAAAAACTTTTATCATCCGATGAATGGGCACTAACTTGTTTGTAAACCATGTAAATGAAGGTGGATATATGAGAGCCAAAACTATACTTGCTAGAACCACTTGAGGTAGAATAGAATTTGCTCCCTTCAAAATGTCCAGTAAGGATATTTCTTCTTGAATCTGAAGAAATTTAGGCACAATGCGAATATAAGAACCTTAATAAGTAATTATCACAAAGCCACGTACATAAAGAAATGGGGCATTCTAAAAGATAATGGTTTAGCAAAGGTTAAATCATTATAGTTTCTCATTCTTCTATTATTCTTTCTGTTGCAGAAATTATCAGATAACTAATGACCAATTGATCAAACAAACTGTACCAATCAGCAATTGCTTGTCAAGATTTTTTTTAAAAATAATTTATAAAGTTCTGATGATGTCTCTTCCCATCTTTCAGATTTGTTCTCTAGGGTTTAATCCAAGTAAACCTCAAGCAACTCAAAGGCATCAAAGATACCTTAGGTGATTCAGATGCATAATTAGAAGGCAATTCCGGCGTGACATTATCTGGCGCGCACTTGCCGATTAATAACAATTTAGAATTTTTTCCTGCATTAAACGCCATTAAATGCAGAAAATAAGAAACTTCCAGAAAATGCAGAAAAAGGACAAAGAAAACACACACAAGCACACAAACAACAAACAATAAACAATCAGTGGTGATCTGCACAATGGACAAGCCTCTGTCATGATTCCAAACGAAAAATTCAAAAGCTAATACGTGTAAGGTTGCAACCACTTCAACTACATTGAAACGCAGAAACATAGTGATTTACATTGAATCAGCAAACCCGAACTACACTTGTGTCACAGAGTGATTTCTGCACAATCGAATAAGGTTACACTAAACACAAGCAAAAGCAACGGAATCTCACCGGAGGCCAAATGAGACGGGGAGTCCCGCAGGCGCAACCCTGCTCAGAGATGAATCGAATCAATAAAATTCCAAATTATACTTTTTATCTTCGTTCCGAAAGTAAGGGGTTAAACCGGAAAAGCAACCTGAACAATGGGAAGAATTCTGGAGCGGAGACGAAGCGGCGGTGGGTCTGAGCCAGCGGTTTTCCGATAGGATGATAGAAGAATGGGCGTGGGGCTTGTGAAGGTGGTGCAGAATCCTGCCATTAGCAGCACTCATTCTTCCTGCTGAGTCAATTAGGTGAAAATAACGAGTTTTTGTGGGAAATAGAAATAATAATATATTTGTGTTGAAAGAAAAAATAAGAATCGAAATACTAAAATATATTTGCAATTCCATTTTTTAATTAATAGTACATGAATGTCATAAATTTATGACATCTAATTTAAATTTTCATAATAGGTTTGGTGAAAGATGTCATTTGAGCCTCCAAATAAAGTAGTAGTAATAGTAGTAGACTCCTCCTAGTTAAGAGCCCTTTGGTTTAATTAATTATAAACTGCAGTGTACAGTGTAAGAGAATATGTTGTTTTTTATGAAAAAATATCGTCAAGAGTTTTAAAAGTCAAACTTAAATTTTTCAATTTAAATTTTTTTATCTTCACTCCATCCCATAAGAGTAATCTACTATTCCTTTTTATCTGTTGAAGATTATAGTCAATATTTTATAAATAATGATATAAATTAATGTCGATTATTTTGTACAGGACCATATTAAAGTTGGGTACTTTTGTTCAGTTATCAACATGTATGTATATAGCAAGGACGTTTGTGGGATGAAAGGATATTTTCCAAGTAAATAAAAGAAATATATACGAAGCGTGAGTACTTTACAACAAATTTGTGATCCCATGTGATTTGTTTTGAATGATTAAGAGTAGGTTTGAGTAAAAATTCATATCCAAAAAAAAAGTATATTTGTTAGATGGATGAAGTGATTCATCTCTCCTCCACTTGTCTGTTGGTATACTAAATGATTCCTTCATCTTCAGATTCTGTCTTCTTCCATTTCCTTCTCCACTTAAATAATCATCACCACCACCTAATTGTCAAACCCTCCCTCTCTCTCTCTCTCTCTAGAAACTTCTTAATTCCCAAATCTCAATGTCATTTACACTGAGTACTTTAAATGAAAGATTCTAATAGAAAATTTTGAAGTTTCAGAAAATTCAATACTATATGATGATGAGAATTATTGAATTTGCAGTTAAGAGTTCAGACATGCACGAAACATATGAAATGTCATATTCGAACAAGCTCATCATCCCCTATATATTTTAACGTGTCACTATAATTAGTGATGTGTTATATATAAGGAATGATGCTTAAATAAATAGATTAGAAAAAGGTGTTTGTATTGGTCGGGCCGGCCATGTGCTATAAATCAAAATTTGCCTGAATCCAAAAAAAAAAAAAAGAAAGAAATCCAAGTCTAGTTTATTCCACTTTGAAACGGAAAGCCTTATGTTGACATTTGATTGGAACTCACAAGGTTTGGATTTCAATATCATCTAAGTTATTATTATTTAATATAATTTAATTTAGATTATTATTTATTTAGTTAGTGAAATGAACGATTTCTAATATGTGTAATATTTTATATAATCAATTTTTTTTTAATTTTAGGAATCAATAGTAAACGGTTCGTAATTGAATCGACCAGTCCGATCCAATCTGATCCACAAAATAGGGGTTTGAAATAATATTTCAAATTTATATTCATGATTTTTAAAAGTGTTATATACTTATTTTCCTAATATACTTCAGCATGATGTTTGTTGGAACTAACTGGTTATATTTTTCATATTTCGATTAATAATAGTTTAAATAAGGTAAAAATTCTCAATTACCTTAGATGTTTGATTGAAAAAATTGAAGTGGACAATATATACATGGCTGGGGAAAAAAACATTCACATGATTTATGTGGTAAGGATTAAAGCTATAAAAAGGGGTTAGGTCCGCTAGACTGGGTTGTAAAAGAATTGGATTTTTTTTATTCGATTTGATATATAAATCCCAATATAATTTGATATCTAAATCCCAATATAGTAAGGGCCCGTTTGATACGAAGGTTGGGTTTGGATTGAATTATAATGTTTTCGGGCTTTTTACTGTTTATGGAGTATAATTTGGGTGTTTGGTATGAAGGTTTTTGGTATCGATTTAGTTGTATTATGTGTTTGGGTGTGATGTTTATAAAATCTTGTTTAATATATTAGTTTATAATGTAATAATATTGAATTGACTAAATTACCCTCATCCATTAAAATAGGCAAATTATGTGAGAATTAATAAATATTTCTTTATTAAAATTTGTTTTATTAAATTATCAAAAAACAGTGAACAACAACTTAGCATGAAATATTCTTTCCTCTTCTTAGTTTTGTTGGAAAAAAAAAAAAAAGAGTCCATGTTCAATAAACATTATAGTTTATACAAATGAAGGAACACCCACTCTACAATTTAAGTAAATTGCAACCAGTTGAGAATTATCATCAAATGAAACAAAACAAAACTTCAAGTTGATATTTAATTCAATAAGAATTATTTCTTAACATTATCATATACATTCATGTAAAAAGCACATGGAAATATATCCTCTAACACCATTGCTTGGACAATAACTAGAATACATTATCAAGCTTTTAAGGGAAGGAAAAAAAAAACTTCATTCTATTACACAACGCCAAGAGTTATTTCTCAAAGTAAAATATGACATCCCATTACCAGTATCTAAGAGGAAAGGCTACATGTGACTTGTAAGTTTATCGTTGTCATATGAACATCCAAGCATTGACAGAGCAAACAACGATTCAGTCTTCTTTAGGAAGTGGTGATGGCCTGCTGAAACCAACAAGTGCTTCAGCCTTCACATTCTTATTGTGTGATTCATCAGAATCTACATTTGTTAGTTTCCATGGAGTCATTGTGCCAACGTTTTCCTTTTGCAAAACAGATGAACCTAATTAAAGATAGAAAAACAATCGTTTTAGTGATAAACTGATTACTCCTTAAAAAAAGCTAATGTGCAAAAGAAGAAAATTCCAACCCAACTACATTGTCAAGCTAAGGACTTATGTTTGCTATCTTTTGCGTAATCTTTTAAACGAAAAGCCTATTAGTGAATAAAATACAACTTTGCAAAGCAAATCACCGGATCAGCTCTTTGAGTTCCTATCCTAGAATAACCATTTATTCCTCTTATCAAAAAAAATTAATGAGGTTACATTTTCTTTCCATAACCAAAAGGACTCTCTCTCTTTCAACTTTGAATGAGGCAAGACTACTTCCGCAATAATGTCAAAATCTCATCAAATTATGACATTCACACAACCATTAATTGACTTGGTAATAGTTTGTATGATCAGTAAGATCTGATACAACCCAACACTTCACATACAACAAAAAATTGGATAAAAACATATCTATTCTACTGACAAACTTTTTATGAAAAACAAGAGTCAGGAACCTAAACTTCTAAACATTCACTTAAAATGAAAATATCTCTAAACTTTAGAACAAATTGATCTATCTAAACTCAACAATATCTCTCTAAACTCATACAGGATTCAATCAAAACATGTTGGGAGAATGAATAACTACAATTTATAAATATCAAAAGGTAGGAACGAATGTGATCCAACTCCAAAATGGACCCAAAAAAAAGAATTGCAATGTAAACACCATAATAATGTAAACTAATATTCACCCAAATATTAGGGGGGGAAAAAACCAATGGTGAACCCTAACATCTGAATTTGAAAACAAAAACATCCCCACCAAATATAACCGAAAAATAAGAAGCATGGTGCACACATTACAACAAAATACATTTAAATACCCAAGTTTTTTTTGTACTTCAAAATTACAAAAGTTGCACCAAAACTTAAATATTAGAAAGAACTCATACAATATAGCACTATAACAATTATTGAAACACCAGAACTATTAAAATTAAAAAAATTAAACAAATCGATGCCTAAAGATAAATGAGCGAAGAAGAGTCGGTTATCTCCATGGCTGGAAACGACGCAGGCAGAAGATCTTGACAAATGGGTAAGTGTCGAGATGACTGTTTCGTCACCGGCAAAGATGAGTGTGGTTAGGGTTTGAGCTCTCCCTTAATCGACATCACCGTTTCATCTTGACAAATGAAGGAGGAGATGATAGGGTTTGGTGGAAGAGAAGCATCCAAACTCAGGTTATATATGGAGCATATATGTTGTTAGTTGCAAATAGAAGGATAAATTGGTAATCTCCATGTGAATAGTGAGAGTATAAATGTAGTTTGAAATGGTGTTATTGTTGGGACATATATAAACCCACCAAGATTGGTGGGTTTACAAACATACTCCTAACCCAACTTAAACCCACATTTCCCTAAATCCAATTACAAACCCGGGCCTCAAACCTATTCACCAAACATGGGTTTAGGTTGGTAAATAATCTCCAACCAACCTAAACCCATGTACTAAACTGGCCCTAACTTGAATTCAAAACATGCGAATAAGAATTTTTTTTTCATTTGAATATTATCCTACATCCAAATATGAATATGACTATATTTGATTTGGGTATATATTCGAGAATATATATATTTAAATAATTATAATTATATATATTATTTTATAAATAAATATAAGATATGTGTATCTTTTACTTACTTTTCATTTGTTGCTAACTAAGTATATTTATTTAAAATATGATATTATTGATTTGAAAATATACAAATTTTTGAAGAAAGAAATTGAAAATTCATGTTCAAAATTTTCGAATACGAATATTCAAATATATTCGAAGAATTTCATTCGAATTAAATACAAGTTACATATTGGATTCGAATAATTAAAAAATATGGGACTGGCCGCCCCGTAGTAACAGTTCTAATAAGGATCAAACTTTCTCAAGTCCTATAATATACATTACCTGTAGTGGCATTATAGTGGCATTAGATATATGATACACATTCTTACTAACTTATCAACCGTTGACATATTAATATTTATTTTAATATTAGCGTGTCGAATATCTAATAATATCACATTTCATATAAAAAGATGAATTTAATGAGCATTTTAATATTCTGTATTAATCATAATAAGTTACAAGTAATATAAAAATATGGTGATTATGATGAGAAAAATAAATGGAAAACATTAGAATATATGTATTGTGAAGGAGTTAGACGTCAATTCATGCAATCGTGGCGGTGAAGTGAGGACATATGTGCGGGCGCAACGCGTGTCCGCCACCTCAGCTGATCCATACGCTGTCGTTCCATGCGCTTTGATATTGCCACTCTTTTCTTCGGCTTTCCAATTTCGGAATCATTTCCAAGTTACAATTACTCGTTCCAGATTCAGTTTAAAACTGATTATACCTCTCTTTTCGCAAGATATTTTTATTTTATTATATTATTATTATGTTTTATATTTAAAATTATTATTATATATATTAAGTGTGTTTTTTTCATTATTTAAAAATATAAGATGTATTTAATCTTTTCATAGTATAATTATATCATTTTACAAAAACTGTGCTTCTAGAGCTTGTCAAAAATAAAGTAAAGGGATAGAAAATAAAACAAGATTAAAGAGAAAACATGTAGGAATACTTAATTTTTGACCCATGTTTTCTGAAATTTAAAGAAAGAGAAATGGTGTGGGCGGTCCAAGCAAAAACAACTTGTTTTGTTATTTTGGATTAAAAAAGGAAAAGGGTAGTAAAACCCTGCTTTGTTAATTGATCAATAAATTGGAATTTGCCTCATCTCGCAAGATTACGTCATTATACGTAATTCTCCAGTTTTTCCCATCTGATCTCTTCGAATCCACGTATCTTCTCTCCACCGTTACAGATTTATACATGTAGCTGACTCAATCTTGTCTGTATTGGATTACACATACATTTATGTTTATATAGAGCGTAAATTGATCGGTGATGAATTGTATATAAACCGCTATTTTGGCAGTTATTGTAGAAAGCTGAAATCCCTCAATCTTGTTGTTTTGGGGTCTAGTTATTTTTCCTTATTGTTTTATCCCAGGATTGAATTGTGGAGTTAGGTTTTGATCAAGAGGGTTTTGATTCGGTGTATGATGACTTACAGTGCTGCCGATGTGGATCTTAGACTGGAGGATGCTTACGTGAAATTGGAGGAGGGCGGTACTGATTGTGGGATCCACCGGGAGACGGAAACGTCGACGTCTGGTTGTTGTGGTGGCGGTGGTGTTGGCGGTGGTGTTATCGGCGATGATGAAGTGTGGTTGTGGACTTTGTGGTGGTGGGCCAAGCTGGTGCTGGTGGTGTTGTTTGTCGTTGTGTTGGGTTTGGTTTTCTTCAAATGGGTCGGACCTTTTTTCATGGACAAGGTTGAAGTTACCCTCTTCCTCTTAATCTCAGGAGTTATCTATAAATGGACGATTTTGTGTGTTTAGACTGTTGCATTTCATAGGTGTTTTTTTTTTTTGTGTGGATTAATGCATATGTTTAGTGATTCTAGATGAGAGAACATGCTTCACTTGAATTTACATTGCCTCTCTGACCTGTTGGAGCTCTTATTATGTTTAGAACTTTCTTTTCCTTCCTTTTTACAACAATTTATTTTGAAAATTTGAGTCTGTCGGTGCAGTCATCATTTTGTCTATGCATTGCTCTATTGTTGATCATTTGCTATTTTAGTTCCTTTGATGCCTATGGTGAGTGATCTTATCCTGCTACAAGCATAATGCTGATTCCTGATAACTGAACTTTTTGTGTTCTTAAATGAACCTGGAAGGTGACATATGTCGAGCTCCAAAATAAGTATATGTTTTCTCTTTTTAATTAGATAGAAGGTGTTTGGCTGAGCTTATAAGATTGTTTAGAGTGTTTAATAAAACCTTGTTAGATAAAGAGTTTATGACCCCTCAAGATAAGATGTTAGGATTTGATAAACACTCTGTAGTGAAAAAATAAGGAGATCTTAACGTATTTTTGGAATAAGACCTTATTTTAGTAAATGTCTGTGGTTTTTGATAATTTCAATCATAAACTAAAACGCTCAAACTAATATATATGTGTAGATATATAAACTAAGGAATGTCATATAAGCTGTTAATGTATCTTATTAGATGTAGGAACTTACCACATTACAATCTTAATCCAATGACTTGTTACCACTTTTCTTATTTTAAAATGTAAATGGATGTGTTATAGATATGTTTGCATAGGTCATACATATTTTTCCATCTCTAAGTTATTATTTGGCAAGCAAGGCTAATGCATATGAGTTGATTGGGATACCATTCACTCGATTCCACTGCCATGCTTCTCCTGACCATCTTCATTTATTCCAAGAAGGATGCTTGGATATCATCAACTAATCTTCACTGTCATGAGATCTCTGGACCGTTTATGTTCTTTTGACACTTCCTTAGTTATTTTAATTAAATGTGACTTGTACCTTCTCCAGGAAATCATCCCCATGATAAATTGGGAGCAGAAAACTTTCAGCAAAGCTATTTTAGGGCTCATAGTGTTTGGTTCTCTGGTGATATTCCCCTCTTTTCTCATACCTTGTACACCATCCATGTGGGTGGCTGGGATGACTTTTGGATATGGTTATGGATTTCTGCTGATCGTAGGTGGAGTGCTTATTGGTGCCTCTATCCCATATTTTATTGGTTCACTATTCTACCATAGAATCCATGTATGGACATTTTATAATCTTGTTGCTTCAACATTTTTGTTGTGTGGTTTATACTCAACTATAAACCTACTTTTTATGTATCGGAATTGTAGGTGTGGTTAGAACGACACCCGAAGAAAGCTTCTATCATAAAACTAGCAGGAGAGGGCAATTGGTTTAGTCAGTTCCGAGCTGTAGCTTTGATTAGGGTCTCTCCTTTCCCTTATGTCATATATAATTACTGTGCTGTCGCTACGGATGTGAAGTATGGCCCTTACTTATTGGGGACAGTGGGAATGATCCCTGAGATATTTGTTGCTCTTTACACGTAAGGACTCCTCCAGCCTCTTTTACAATTACTCTTTTGACTCCTTTTACCTATACAATGGCACTATGGTTTGATGGTGATTGTAGGTGTTATAATT
The DNA here is from genome assembly GCA_005771605.1 of Scutellaria baicalensis. Classification (NCBI taxonomy): domain Eukaryota; kingdom Viridiplantae; phylum Streptophyta; class Magnoliopsida; order Lamiales; family Lamiaceae; genus Scutellaria; species Scutellaria baicalensis. Next base: position 19,177,143 of record CM016726.1, read on the forward strand.
CTGTCTTTCTCTGATATACTTCGTGTTTCGTGCGAAGGTCGAATTCCTTGTGACACATGGTGTTGTTTGTTTAATTGTAGGGGCATTCTCATCAAAACTTTAGCTAATGCTTCACAAGATGAGCAGGCCCTCTCACTTACCCAGATTGTTTTAAATGTTGCTGGGTTCTGCTTTACTTTGGCCACAACAGTAGTAATCACATTATATGCAAAAAGGCGAATCAAGGAACTACAGATGAAAGAGGAGCCACTATTGCAGTGATCTTATAATTATTCCCAGCTTGATCAAAGCTTTGAATGACAATGATTCATGATGCTAACAGGTTATATATATGATCACAGAAGGATCTGGATCGTCTTATAAGTTTACATTGGTTGCTCGCGGCTTTTTGGAGGTTCAAAACTGTCACAGCTGCATAGATGGAACACACATGAAGAACTTAACAGCTAATAGGAAGTAGTTCATTTTATTGATGAAAGAAAAACTAGTTATGATTCTTTTGATGTATTTACTGTCTGGTTACACATGGAACAAATTCATGTATAAAGGATGATTGGAAACCACAGCCTTTTTAATGGTGATTCCTATTTTTTGTATATATTTTATGCAGTTTCCATACATGCACCAAAGATATCTGTTGTCTATAAGCATTTTATCTATTGAGTCAATAGGCCACTGTCAAGCTTAGTGATGTCAATAAGGGCCGGGCCGGGTTGGTGAAGGCAACCCTATAGCCATTCAATTTGGCAACCACTTGTTTCTTAAATGCACATGTTCTTTACTTTGCAAAATTTACCCAATCTTATCAATCTGCAAATTTACTTGGTCTTTTAATATGCTACAACGGTTACTTATTTCTTCAAAGTATGTTGATCATTTATCATCTTCTCTGCATTTATATCCCAGATATTTCAACCAGAAATGTACATCATATGATTTATGAACTGTTCATGCTATTTCACCTATTATAATAATATAGTATTCAAAAACTAAGAGTGGACAAAAGAGAAACAACTAAGGGTGGTGATTCAATAACAAACTGTTTGACCCACTCAAGAGCATCAAATACTTTTTTTATTTTTTATTTTAACAGTTCTTGTTGTTATAGTTAATGCAAACTCTTCGAATAAAATAATGGAAGAAAACAAAGGTGGGGATTTTCGTACATATGTGAAATGGAAAAGTTACCGATCAATATATATACTGAAGATATCGTTGTCAAGACATAAAAACAGACCAAAAACTTGAATGCAGAACAAAATCATTCAATTCTACCAACCTATCGTTTCTATTTGGACCCTTTTTCTTTCTTGTTAAATTTGTTTTTCTGCTTGACTATTAATTTGCAGCTTTTGTTTCCAATTATTGGTGAGAATCAGTGGTGGTGTTTGGGTTGTTGGAGAGAATAAATGCTTTCCTTTCTGTGCTGAAACGGACCCTTCACTAAAAGCACAGTAATGGCCAAGATTGCATCCGACAGACAGATTGGGTTATTGTTTTGTTTTATAATGCTAATTCCCCACTTAATTAATTATATGTATTTCTAGCAGTAGTGGTGGTGTTCACCAAAGACAATGGCAATGTGCCAGTGTGTGGTTTGTGTGTGAGAGAGAATGAGCTATACAATCTTACATAATACTCCATTTGTCAGTTGTCACCACTCTCTCTCTCTCTCTCTCTCTCTCTCTCAGCAGGAGACCGGAGGTATTAATTAAAAAGGTACTGTTTTCTCTGTTACACACATTCACACGCAATTCAGCACGGCTTATGATGGCTTGAAAACACAAATTTTATTGCAGTGTCCACAATGTAATTCAATTCTTGGATGCTCTTTGACTAAGAAGTTACATCTTTTCAATGGTGTGTATTAGTGTACGTGCAGAGGCAGAGGTGAAGAGAAACTGGATCGAGCAAGTATAATGCTGCTGGGGTTATGATGGGATCATGAGAATACTAGGTACAAATTCCCAGTGCCTTGTATTCCTTTATGCCTTCTGTTTGCTTGATTTTGTGTTAGTTTTTGTCTCTCCCATCACTCAAAAGGAGATTTTGCTTCAATTTAAGGGTAACATTACCAGTGACCCTTATGATAGTTTGAGGAATTGGGATCCAAGTAAAAGCCCCTGCCTGGATTATGGAGGGGTATCTTGTGACTCTGATGGAAATGTGGTCAAGATTGTGCTGTGGAACTGTAGTCTTGCTGGTGTATTATCTCCAGCATTATCTGGATTGAAATCTCTAAGGATTATAACCTTGTACGGAAATAGCTTCTCTGGCAATATCCCTATAGAGTATGGAGAAATTGATGCTTTATGGAAGATTAATGTGAGTTCAAATGCACTTTCTGGATCAATCCCAGAATTTCTTGGAGATCTGCCCAACATGAGGTTTCTTGATTTATCAAGGAATGAGTATACTGGAGAGATTCCTTCCGCATTGTTCAAGAATTGCTACAAGACTAGGTTCATTTCATTGGCTCACAACAATCTTTCAGAGTCGATCCCTGTCTCTGTTGGTAATTGCTTAAATCTAGAGGGGATTGATTTGTCTTTTAATGGTCTCAGTGGGGAATTGCCTTCAGAAGTTTGTGATGTTCCAAGAATGGTGTACTTGTCAGTAAGAAGTAATATGCTTTCGGGAAGCGTTAAAGAACAGGTTCGAAAATGCAGAAGCTTGGAGCTTTTAGATCTTGGTGGCAATATGTTTACAGGGTTGCCACCACTTGAGGTTATTGGATTAATAAATCTTACATATTTCAATATTTCTTGGAATAGGTTTCAAGGGGCCTTTTCTGAGATGGGAATTTGCTCTGAGGAATTGGAAGTTTTAGATGTTTCAGGAAATGATATGTATGGAGAAGTTCCCACAAGTATCACCACGTGTAGTAGCCTTAAGTACATAGATTTGAGTTATAATAGGCTGAATGGAAGTATACCAGTTGGAATTGCTGAGTTGAAGAAGCTCTTAGTCATCAGGTTAGCAAATAACTTGATCGATGGGACAATTCCTACACAGCTTGGCAGTATAGAATGGCTTGAAGTGCTCGATTTACAGAATCTCCGGCTCAGTGGTGAAATCCCTGATGAGATCACCAAATGCCAGTTTCTTCTTGAGCTGTGAGTCCTTTCTCATTTCGCCAACTATGTTTTCAAAATCAACATTTTGTTTTGATTCAATTAACAGAAGTATCAAATATCCATGCAGGAATGTTTCTGGAAATTCTTTGGTGGGAGAGATTCCACAAAACCTTTACAATCTGAGCTACCTGGAAATTCTTGACCTACATAAAAACCAACTCACTGGAAGCATACCATTGACAATAGGAAATTTATCAAATATACAATCTCTAGATTTTTCAGAGAATCTGCTCTCTGGTTCAATTCCTTCCACTCTCGAAAATTTGAAAAATTTAACTCACTTTAATGTCTCTTACAACAACCTTTCTGGTGCAATACCTTCATTCCAAAGCATCCAGAAATTTGGTCTATTTGCCTTTTTCCACAATCCAAGTCTTTGTGGTGCCCCATTGGATAACTCATGCTCCGGTGGTGCTTCTACTCATGCTGCTAGGAAGCCAAAATTGAGTGCCACAACAATTGTGGCTATAGTTGCTGCTTCTTTAATTGTTACTGGTGTTTGTATAATAACCATCATCAATATGAAGGCTCATGAGAGGAGACGAGTAGATGAAACAATGGTTGTAGAGAGCACTTCGTTAGCTTCAACAGAATCAAGTGACATAATTGGTAAACTGGTCCTCTTTAGCCAAGGTTTACCCTCAAAGTATGAGGATTGGGAAACAGGCACAAAAACTTTGCTTGACAAGGAATGTTTAGTAGGTGGAGGTTCCATTGGAACTGTCTACAAAACTGCCTTTGAAGGTGGAGTTTTTGTAGCTGTGAAAAAGCTAATGACACTAGGAAGAATCAGAGATCAATCTGAATTTGAGCATGAAATCGGGCGTCTAGGCAGCCTTCAACACCCTAATCTGGTTTCTATTCAAGGTTATTATTGGTCATCTAGCATGCAGTTGATTTTATCAGAATTTGTCTCCAAAGGTAATCTATATGATAACCTACATGGACTCGATTATCCTAGTACAAGTGCTGGTTCTAGCAATCCGGAGTTAAATTGGTCTAGAAGGTTTCAGATAGCAGTTGGGACAGCCAGAGCTGTGGCATACCTTCATCATGATTGCAAGCCTCCGGTTCTTCATCTCAACATCAAATCGACAAATATACTCCTCGATGAAAACTACACAGCCAAGCTCTCTGACTATGGCCTAGGGAAGTTGCTTCCCCTGTTGGATAGTTATGGTTTCACGAAAATTCACAATGCAGCTGGTTACATTGCACCGGAGCTAGCTCAGAGTCCAAGACTAAGCGATAAATGTGATGTATATAGTTTTGGCGTCATTCTTTTGGAGTTGGTTACCGGGAGGAAGCCAGTGGAGAGACGACAAGCTAATGAAGTGGTTGTTCTGTGTGAGTATGTTAGAGGGTTGATAGAGAGGGGCACTGCTTCTAACTCATTCGATAAAAGTTTACGTGGATTTGCAGAGAATGAGTTGATTCAGGTGATGAAGTTGGGGTTGATTTGTACGAGCGAAACACCATCGAGGAGACCAAGTATGGCTGAGGTTGTTCAGGTTCTTGAGTCTATACGAAATGGATCAGATTCATAAGTCATAACCATCAACTGGGTAAGTTTTCCACATTAGCATTGATATTCTTTTGGATTCATTTAAAGCTAGAATTTGGTTGTAGCTGTGTAATAATGTTGTTTCATTGCTTTGTAGCTTGCAGAATATATGTATTGTGTACTTTAAATAAATAAAAGTATCATCTTTTGAGTTCTTTTTGTAAGATCACACATTATGCTATGATGATTTCTATCATGAACCCATTCACATACATGCAAGTGGAAGATCCAAAATTAAGGAGATAAGCATTAACATCAAACTAAGTGCTTATCCAATTATATGTGTGAACTGCTATTGTGCTTGATCAAATACTGTTGACACGCATGAAACAATTTTTATATTATACTACGTCAGCAAATATTTTATTGTACATGAAATGAAAAGGAAATTGTTTTGATCGAGTCCCTTATTAACAAATTTCAAATCTTGGATCTAAAATTAAAAACTAATATATAAATCGGATGTTGTCATGAAATTTACCCCCATATATATTTAAGAAACTCATTTGACAAGTAATAAAGCATTACTTACAGCACAAAAACTCATGTGAGACGGTCTCACGGATAGTTTCCGTGAGACGGATCCTTATTACCCATTAATTGAACTCATATCCATAAATTTTCATATGAATTATCAAGTGTGGGTTATGGGTTGACCCAGTCTCACGAAAAAGATCAGTGAGACGATCTTATATAAGACCTACTCTACTTACAGTCCAGATCAGTAAACTAACTCAAATGTCATTGTCCAAATTCTCCGACAAAATCAATCTACTCAATTGGAGAAAGGCCACAAAAGATGACGTAATTCATTTGTCAAAAATTCAAGTGATATTGCAAATTTTATCACAAGTTGCATGTAATCACAGGGTTTAATTTTTGTTGACTCTAGCGAGGACAAACATTCTGAAGATGGTCCTCCTATAATATATTTCACCAATCTATCGATATAGATTTCAATATGAAATAGCAATGCCAACTACAAAATGATTAATCTCGCACAGAAGTTCCAAAATTTTGATAGAGTTGTTTATATGTACATTTTACGTCAATTGCCTCCTCTATCACCGTAGATTAGTTGGAGTGATCGATCATCTGCTGTGCAAGATGCTTTCGAAAGCAAACATCCCGCTTTCAAAAATTTCAGCATAGTATTGGCTCTAAACCATATTTCAACTCAACAGGCGGCACACTGCATAGATAACCATGAAGGATGAGAAAGGAAGCAACTCAAAATTCTGGATGAATCAATCACCAGGATAGTTATAGGAATGAATAAGCAATTACCAACTAGTAATCTCTATATTAGTCTTTTTATCTTTTGGAGTGAGTTAGTTTGAAATCTAAGTACCTTTCATGAAGTTATTAGCACATAAAAAGTTCCATCTCAATATTACACACAATTACCACAATTGATAACTCACCTTTGCCTAACTTTAAGCATTCCAGTGCCGATTTGCATGGGTATGCCCATAATGATGCATTCACTAACACCTTCAATCCTGTCCACCCTCCCATTAACAGAAGCATTGAAAAGGTGATCAGCTGTCTTCTCAAATGAAGCAAGCATCAGTACACTATCCTTCATTTTCTGCACACCGTGTCTAGTTATTCCCAAGACTTCACCCTGAAGCAGTTGTCACATTTGAATGAGCACATTAATTAAATCATAAAGTTCAAAGAAGCATAAACCAATCAGACTAATAGACATACTACTAAATTGTACATACTATGCAACCTGAAGAAGGATTGACCCAATGCCAGTCAGAACGACCAAGGAATTTGGTGTTTGCCAAATTGCACAAGTAATGGAAAGATCTATTAGCATATTGTATAATGTATCTTGATGAAACCCTTTTGAACTTTCAGCTGTTTTTATCATGGTCACAACTAAAGCCCTTACACCTTTCTCTTCTACAGACCTTGTGTGATTTAGAAATGATGTAATGATATTTGCATCATATAAATTAGAATGTGAAACATAAGATGTAGATTAATTTCGAGAATAAATGATGATGAGTTAAATGTATGTTTCCTACTTGAGCACCTACACAACGAGCTCCTCTAGGAAGAATCGAAGGAAAGGGAATAACCTTAAACGTCATTAAATCTGCCAGAAGCATCATGTGGCGTATGTCTATGGTCATGCCATGGCTTGACATGGTGTACTGTATCTCGTCAATAATTTTCTTCCTTGCAGCTTCAATTCCAAGTGTCTGCTGCACTTCTATAATATGATTACTTGTAGTTTTGCAACCATCAACTCCTTCAATGCCCATAACAGACAGAAGACCAGTTCTGCATGTAAAAATCATTGTGCTCAAACTATTACCTTTCAAAACATCAAACTCCAATACATAGGCACTATCAATAATGATACGTTATCATCCATGCTTTTCACTGCATATCTGAAAACGATTGCAGACTTTCAAAATCCCATTTCTTAAGAAGCCATGGATAAGCATGCTCAACAAAACTTTTCTCCACCAGTAAACGACAATCACCAAACCAGTTAGGCAATTATAGGGACTAAAACCGTCGAAATATAAAATCATTTTATCAACAAACAGAAAGATAAAAAGAAATACTTTGAGACACTCATCCCACATGTATAAGATGTTCAAGTTGCAACAACTATAGAACAATTAAATTATAACGACACACATACGAGAGAAGATGTACGTAAACTTAACAATGATTTGTACTTGAATGTAGTGTCAATTTAACTGTGTCAAGATTCTATGATTCATTTCATCTAACGTTATAGAATGTACTGCTTTCATATCACAGAATAATTATATAACTATCACTTGCTTCCAACTTCCAAGTATATTAATGTCGTATAAGAGTACTCCTGCTGTACCATGGTCCTAAAATGTCTATAATAATTGATCGAACATCATGTCTGCATTGTTTTGTTTATATGTATTTTCCGCCTTATGAAACTGATGGTACACCAAATAGGAGCGTGAAACTAATAAAAGTAGAAGATGAGGTGTAGAGTTGATGGAACATGAAATTCTTAAAATGCTATTAACTTAGTCAAACTACAGTGAGAAACGACAAGTATCCTTGACATTTCACTGAAACTTACCCCTCTACCAATAACTTCAACCTCTTGTTTCGACCAGGATCTTTTTCCTTTGATTCATTTATTATTATAGCACGTTCAACAGAATCGATTCCCTGCCATTCATAGAAAGAAAAGGAAAGAAAAATAAGTTATGAGAAAACTATCAATACACCAGATAGTATCAGAGGAAAAGGCATTTGCTGTATCATAATTTTAAAATCCCTCAGTTTCACCTTCACCACCACTTTTGATAGCCTATTCTTAAGCCCATGGAGTTCAAATTGAAGTTTGCTTCTCTCAGTCTGCAGAACAACTTCAAGTTTTCCAATATGTAATACTTTAATTTGCTGCAGCATTCATGTAGTCATATCAGTGATTGGAGCAACAATTTCTGCTTAAGCACCCTACACAGAAGCGCATGCCAGCAGAAACACACACACATGAAAAGAAGATGTTTGGGAAATTGCACCTGCTCCTTCAGTTTCATTTTCTTAGTATGTAGAATTGATTCTCTGACAGTATAAGCATCAATAGCTAGCTGTGCACCTTGTATTCTTTTCATGTCAAGTGTTATAACAATGGATGCAAATCTCGATGCTTGTGAAGTCTTTATGCTCTTGGCTACCTACAGAACAAAGAGATGGCTGAGATGAAACCCAACTTTAGTACTTTCCACATGCATATTTCTAGAAGCGTCTCATAGAATGATTTCGGGGCCCAAAAGGCCAAATTAGCCTAACAATTAATTATCAGACGAAACTCTCAATTAATAAACATGTATTTGAGTGCTGGTGGTAAGAGACTAAGTCAGACTACATTAAGACCAAATGTTCCATTCTCTAAGAAGAAAGCTATAAAATATGCAGCTAGCATCTGTTTAGACATAAAAAATCAGAGCATACCAGAAATTAAAACTTGTAATCAGAGAGGTGTATGCACAATCAGTAATTCAAATGAATGGACCTACCTGCTCCAGAAGTGTTCGTTCAATACGTCCCTTCACTAGTTTAGCTATTACGTCATTGTTATCACACTGCAGAACTGTAGTAATAATTGGTGTGTTGATTCTTTTAGCAGCATTGATGATCTCTTTTATTCGCGGAACTCCAAGGGTAACATCTATTACAAGATTAAGTAAAACATACAGGAGGCTCCCTACTAGATGGGAAAAAGAGAACAAAATATGTACATTAGGGGAGCATATAACATAGGATACTCATGCTTGCCACTCCAGCAAAGTGAAAAGTTTTCAATGTCATCTGTGTTCCAGGCTCTCCTATACTCTGAGCTCCAATGGCACCTACTGCTGTCCCAGCCTCAATTTTCTTTGAATGATAACGAGAGATGCAGGTCTCTAAGAAGACCTAAAACAATGATGAAGTACTCATGTAACATTCAGATGCCACATTACGACATTTTAGGACAACTCTCTATTATATAAACAAAAATCTTTTTGATATATACACAAACACATTTGTAGATATAATATACGAATGCTAGCATAATACTTCGATCCAAATAGGGTGATATGTATATAAATATATATATATATACACACACACACAATATTTACCATAGTCCTAATGCCATAATCAGAATATAATTACACAAAAGATCCTGAAGATGACATGGGATTTTTTTCTATGCACAGAAATAGATAAACATAAAGTGTTGATTATGCAAGATTTGTCTTGATTAAGACACATCCAAACTATAGAATGTGTACCTCTGATACTCCTTCAGGGAAAAAGATCTGTGGATTTTCAGCAATCTCTCTACCCTCAATTATACAAGATTAGTGATACAACACTAAGTAGTCTTTGAAGTAGCCAATGAGCCACATTAACTGTGCCAAACTAGTCTAACAGGAAAATCACATAATCGAGTTTAGATCAGAAATTGTTCCAAAAAGGGTACATGGACGTGTAGGTAAATACATGTCTAATGACGAGCCCTGGTGGGCTGCCTAAATGTCTTGCAAAAGAGGCAACCCTTGGGAGAAAATAATTAAAATTAAATAAATAAAAAGAGAAAGAAATAAGAGAGGCCACTTCTGAAAATCATCACCAAAATAGATACGGCAACAATTCATAAAAATGACGCACTTGTGCAAATTGGGATTCGGTACTTAATTAATCCTCTTCTCCTAATGTGCTCCATCGAAGCAATTGATTATGAAGTCAGAGATGCGGCCATATTTTAAGATCAGATCGTTACAGTTACGCTACTAATGCAAATGTGTCTGCAATAAAATCTTAAGAAAAACTAGGCACATCCAAGCATATGTGAGAATGATGTGCGAGTACATAGATAGGAAAATTACCACTAGTTGTTGCCTGGTAATACCAGATATATTTGAAGCAACATTTTCAAGATAACCATGATCTTCTTCAGAATGTTGGTCTTGATTCAGTTTCAGCTTGAGAATTGAGGTCGGATATTTTTTCTCAACAAAATTTCTTAAGGAGTTAGCAAAAGCCAACAAGCATCCCTCTTTAGATTGTGCATCTGATGAAGGGAAAGACTGTGAGCAGCTCACTTCAGGAGTCGTAGTAGATTTTAAGAGCCTCGTCTCAATTACTCCGTCCACTATTTTCTTAATTTCTTCAATTGTTAAACTCTTTTGCCCCATTGCAGGGCAAGTAGCCTGTTGAAACATAACATAAAAGAGGATAAAACTTCTCTCTATCAACTGCTAGATTTGAAGTTTAAAAAATCCTAAAAGGATGGAAGGCAAAAAAAGGATGATGTCAATACCTTGGCTTTCATAAATAATCGTTCAAAGTTCAGAGGAAGCCCACTTTTCTCTTCCATCTGTCCAGGATCCATGCCATCACCCCCATACATAAACTGAACAATGCAAGCACTGGCATTTCTCACTGTATGGTCATAGTAGACTGATAGGTCCTCCAAAGCTTTCATAAGTCTGCGTGACATATACCCTGTGTCAGCCGTTTTAACCTGTAACAGCAAGAGAAGTTCTAAATATCCTTCGCGTTGAAATTCCAGGGAGCACCAAGAAAGACAGGAAGAGGAGAGAAGAAAACTCTATGATAACTATATTGTCGATTCCTTTGCTGTTTATTTGTTTATTTGCTCAATGAAATCAAAATTTCCAGACATAATCATCTGTACAAATCGTCACAAAGAAATGTAGTATATAACATAGTTTAACATTCCACAAACTAACTACAACAAATTTTCCGTATTGAACAATGTTGGAATTAATCTTGCAGCTTTATTTACTAGACAAACATTCGGATTCAGCACTACCTTCCTGCTACTTTATGGCCCAGACAAATACCTTTTCCACGGCTACATAGTCAGTCATAGCAAAATCAAATGACATGGCTACAATGTCATATTATAGATCAAATAAAAAAAACATGGAAATTTCCATAATAAAAGGATGAATAATTATTTTTCACATCAAAGGAAGCAAAGAAAAGAAAGAGTAAGGAAGACAAGCAAAGAGAAGTATGTGCTTTTCCACAGAGAGTTCGATTGCAAATTCACAAAACAAAATGAGGTGTGTTTTATTTTGTTTTGTTTCACCCATCTTCATTCTCCAAAACAAATCAACATTTAAACAATCTTTCCCTTCAAAACCATATCCACTATATTGAATACATTTAAAACATTAAGAAAAGTATTAAAATAGGAAGAATACATTTGAAACACTTGCCCATCAATCAGTAATGATTCAAATAAGATAAGAAGATAAAAGAACTTAAAAAGGTGATTCATAAATTTGCACAATCAAACAAGATAGCAACAATATATTTATATATTTCCCTCTTAGAAAGGTACTTTAAAAAATTATATAAACAGGAAAAAAAAATGGAGTTTAACTAAAAGCTCATTCACCAAATAAACCTCAAATGATTGAAATTTTTGAACCACAAGAACATTTTCATTTAATCAAAAAAATTATTTCAAGCCAGGAATTTAATTGTTACAGGAAATTCAAGCCAGGAATTTAATCCAAAGTCTTCTGATTTTTGTTGTTAATACAACATCAACAATTGTTACAGAATTTCTTACATGCCAAGACTATTAAGTCAATGACCATCAAGCTAGCCTAGACGGTTAAAACAATAATGGGGAAGGGAATTTAATTGGTTGGTTTATTCAGGAACAAAGAATATCCAAGGAAAGGAAACCATACATACCGCTGTGTCAACAAGGCCTTCCCTTCCCCCCATGGTGTGGAAAAAGAATTCAGTGGCAGATAAACCAGTGTAAAAGGAATTCTGGACAAAGCCTTTAGCCTGAACATCAAATATAAAGATGAAATTTAGCTATGCTGGATATGCTTCTTGAGTTGAGAGTTAAGATTAAACTCGTAACGAAAAAAATTAATAAAAAATACATGCACAAAAGCTTAACTTCTGCATCACCAGAAAAGGATACAGTGAGACAATTGGTATCCAAGGGATTAATCGAACTTTTAACAATAATAAAATCTACCAGTTCCAGCATTCTTCCAACAATTAAAAATGATAGGATAGCAGTGAAAATGGACAAGAAATACATACACATAGATGTATACCATCACAGTCTGCGGTAAATCATAAAGCATGGATAAATTCATTAATGTAGTCACAAAAAGATGTAGCACTATAATCTAGGCCTGGTCCTAAAGCAGGTATGTCCTCCTTTTGGATGTATCACTATATATATAAACTTCCATCACTGAATAAAATGCAGGAAATAAAAGACTTTGGGGGAAATTCCTGAGAAATAGCTCCAGTACTGATAGAATCATGATTGAAGGATTCTTTGAAGGTGCTGGCTTAAATATCATCATATAACATCTAAGACTAGAAGATTTGATAGACAAAAAATGCTGAATTAAGCTCGCCCACATTCTCATTTCTGTGGTGTGGTTCATCTTTCAATGAGGATTACTGAGGGTACACACAGCTCAAAAGTAATAGATATTTCAGATCACCTTGGATGGCCGAAGTCCCAAAGTCCAAGGACTTAGAGACTAGAGTAATTAGAAAGTCATTGTCTGACCTTTATCCAACTAATTACCATTTTGAATTCCTTTGACCTGGATACAGGAGTTTAAACTTATAATTATGAATGTAGTTGTAAATGTGTGGGATGTACACCCCCTAACCCCAGCCTCAACCGGCCACTCATATGGTGGTACTTCTGTATAAAATATAACATTCAACTCCAGAGCAACAATCTGTCCTGCCAGAAAGCACACATAAGGTTAACATAAATAACATAATGAGAGACTACCATACATCTGGATCTTTTGCTCCTCTTTCGAAATGAGGCAGAGTTCTATCAACAAATCCATTTGGAGCTCTACGACCTCCAACAGATTGCTGACCAACACATGCAATCATCTGGCAGATATTAATAGGAGATCCTTTGGAACCACACTGTGACATAATCAGGGGGCTATTCCTCCAATTTAAATTCTTCATACATACCTACCAAAACAATTTTAATTAATGAGTTCCTGCATCAATTATGTCAAACTAAAATACAAACACAACATTAAAAACAAAAAATAAAAAAAATAAAAAAGATAACAAGGGGCTATAGCCCCCCTTTTTTTTTTCTTCTTTTGGATAAAAAGAGTATTCATAATAATATTCCTTTAGTCTTAACCACTACCCTTCCGCCAAAGAGAATCTCTCTCAATAGGAAACCTCCACCACTATTTGTCTAAATGTATGCTGCTCTTAAACATATGTTACCAATGCCTAAAACTAGCACTTTTTAGGCTAGCTACAACACCCCAAGCAAAAAGATGTAAACGGGATTCACCATCAGCCCCTTCCACAGAAAGTCTATTATATTATAACTCTATAATATTTTGCCACCCCTCTGGACATCCTAAAAGGAGACATTTAATAAACTGACACTGCACTCATCACTGTTGAAATTGCAGCTGATCTCCCTCCCCTAATGCCTTACAGCTTGTTAACCTTTCAATATTTTTGCGACAACTTATTCCCAAAATGACCCCTTTAACAGATTAACCTGAACTCAAGTATTACATAAACCAGATATTAAGATCCTTTCCTAACATAATCGAGCAGTTAGGCAAACAGATTTACAGAACTCAAAGACCAGCAAACTTAATTTCTGAATCCTCAATATTTTCCAACCATTATTCAGCATCCAGCATTGAAAATATAGAAAATAACAGCTGAGAAGGCTCCCTCGTATCCAACCCATTGAGAGCTAAAAGAACCACATGGTGAGCTGATGATTTCATACATAAAAATAACAAAAAATAAGGATTGCACATGGAAATGAGTTGGGAGTACCGAAGGCAGAACATAAATTATTAGCAAGCAGTCATGGCAAACCTGTAAATCATGAATTGATTCCTGTACTCATGGAGCAAGATATAAGCAACTAGACTCTAGTTATATAGTATAGCCAGAATGCAAAGTTTCAGAATTCATTAAACAAGTCAACAAAAGACAAGAGACTTAAAACTCAGAAAAGACATAGCTTCTTACATTTGCTGTTGTTTCACGAATATTATTTAGGGTCCCAGTTATCTTGGCTTCAAGAGTCTCAGCTTTATTACAGCCTGGTAGCAGATCCAGACTTCCAGATGTGTAACTCTTTATATAATCAGTACATTGGCCATATTCCTTATCAATGGTAACTTTTTTCTCCATGTTCAATGCATCCCCAGGTTGCACGTCATTGATCCCAATCGAAAATCCATGATTTCCTATCCATCGAGCACTATAAGAAAAGGTAAGATCAAAAATAAATTTCAGCTTATTAACTTTGGAGAAAACAAAAGTGTAAGAACACATTAATGAAAGGAATTAACAGTCCTATGCACATCAATTCACTCCCAAGCCCTAAGCTTTTAGGATCACTTCCCAAGTATGCATCCAGTTCCTAGTTTATTGCCGAAGTTCAGCACAAATAGTTAGTTTTCTCTCCACCTTTCATTTGATGTCTTTTCCACCAATGAGATACATGATCATACTCTGATTCTAATTACGCAACAGAACTGCAGACATTTATTAGTTATTAGTTATGCTTTAACAGAGCATTGCAGATTAGTAATTCCTATTGTTCTTTACCCAGACCTTCGATAGATGTAACACAAACTTTGGTACAGCAGTATCAACCTATTTGCTTAAGATCCAAGAACCTGTAGTAATCATGGTCACATTAATAATTTAATGAAATACTCTGGTCCAAATTTGTATTTGGAATCAACAGCATAAAGTTTTTGATGTAATTTTTTTACCATTGAGGTTAACACATATTTGGATATGCCTCTCACTTATTCCACAGAGGAACAGAACTGGGGATGCAAAAAAAGAATAAGTTTAGGGAAGATGGGGATTATTCATCAGCATCTAGCTGAGAATCTTCGAGAGATAAATAGCTACCTTACGATAAATAGTGTCATTTTGCATAAACAGAATTCGTAAGAAATGGAAAATAATTAGCAAAAGCATACAAGGATGGCGTAATTGTTTCCACTTGTGATTAATTTCAATTAAGAATGAACCTGATCGCCACAGTAAGATGATACTTGTGCCAATAAGAAAAACTTTGGTCATTAGTCTTCTACTAAATATTACATTTTGGAGGATGGCCGTTCATCTGCATGATTCTACGATTGCTGAATTTTGTAAACTGATGCTATTTCATATCAACCTCTAGGGCCATACAGAGAAGGGATTATACTATATTCAGAAAACAACATTAAGCAAATATATTCACATAAGGTTGAGTGTGACCATAGGTAGTCCCAAAGAATGAAATTCTACAGATAGCTTGCAAATGAAACAGAGATTGAGGAAGTCTAAACATGTGCAGTGACAATCATCTAAGACTTTGCCAAAGACTAAAAATGAAGACCCTTGCTTCTATCTTATCAAAGAAAACCTGATAAAATTTTGAAAATTGTAAACAAAGAATGCATGAAACCTGATCCAGTTAACCACAGCTGATATGATCTCACCTTAACTTTGCTAAGCGATTCATGCAAGCAGCAGCTGCATGTGCACCATAATCTCTCAGAAGAACTGAGTAAAGACCATCCTTATTCCCATTTCCTGTTGTCATATTGAATGAAAAAGAATATTACCCAACACCAAAAAGACCAGAAGAATCAGTCCACCAATAGGTTTGGAATTGAATGTCATCAATCAAACTATTTTGAATTGCATCTGTTCATTTTTAAGGCAAATTAGCTTAATGTCCATAGGACAAATGGACAATCTTGAAAACTGAAATGATAGAACAGACATTCCTATGTAGCTTACATTAATGGTCTTAATTAAGTACTGCTCGGACAAAAGAACTTCACCGGTATAATGAAGTGGAAGTATATCAGAAAAGATTTAAGGAAATTTTGATACAACCCCATGCGAAATACTTTATATTTTAAGAATTTTAAATTCAGACTCTAACTGCCAAAATAAAAGAATTCTTCAAGAAAGGAGAAAAACGTGACTATATACGCCAATCGGCTCCTCAAACTACAGTATCATTAATAGAAAACAAGTTTAGAGTCAAGATTCTAGCAACATCGATTAATGACATAATTCTGGATGACACCAGTAAAGGCTGATTCCAATTTTTTACTTGTCATGTAACTTTCTGGAGGGACTAGAAGTGGCATTAAAAATATTCAAGTAACACAAGTAAACCATCAAAGAAATAGTACGCATAGATAAAGTAAATCATTCGATTAGATTCATTTCTCAACAAGAAGAAAAAGACCATCTCCATTGTTAACCATTTTACTTTATATACTGTTCTTTCATTTTTGACAGTCACCACTCTCTGCAGTAGAGAATTATACTCAAAGATATTTCTGGAAAAAATGACACCATCCTCCTTAGCTTGATCCTAAAAAAATACTGTACACATGCATGACTTAAGGCGAGAAGAGTAATAACAATCAAACAAGAAATGCAAATGCAGTAATTATAGAAGCTTGATGCTGGTTACAAGAGTGCATGAACAAAGGTGACAAAATAGCGACTACCTTCATGATAATATATGCCCAAGTGATATATTCAGTAGATTTAAATAACTCGAATTGAAAGTTTCTACTGTCCCAGTCAATTTTCAAGTAGGATTTTGGTTGAACGAACTCGCTTTCTTTGATTTCCTGGACCCTCAGCGGAACAAGTTTACTTCATATTACAAAACCTTAGAATCACCAGAAACCATGGCCATACATTGTTGGAGGGTACAAGGAAGAGAATTAGGTTGCAATTGGTTGTGTTTTCATTTCATTTCACTTCAATAGAAAAATTGAGGTGGACCTTTTGTCAAACATAGGGGAAAAAAAGAATGCTTGGCTAAGAAAAAAATGCGACAACTATGGTTGGTAGACTTGTCTTTCTTGAATGAAAGTATGACTGATTATGAAAGTTGTTAGGTGAATAGTATCTAGTGAATGAGGACATAATGTTTTCACATATTTTATAAATATTTATAAATTTATTTAAAATAGGTTTGGTGACTGGTGAGTGCATAAAATTAAACCATTTCAAAGATGAATAGGATGAACTTGCCTAATAATTAGTGGATGATAATTCCAAAATGTTTTCAGCACCTACACATATATACCAAGATAACTGTCCTGTTACAGCTTTAATGAAAAACTTAAGCACAGAAGAGCATAATATACAACCGAAAAGCCACAAAATTCCTGATAAATCTCAAAACCATTGCTAGAGAAAGCCAACCATGATGAGAGATATAAAATTATTATTCAGACAAAATCAAAAAAACAAAGCATACTAACCTAATGTAGCCTTTCCAAGTTGCCCACTGATAAGCTCACTATTACGTATACACACAAACCCATCCTTCGGACACATTGTCTCCTTAGATTTTCCATAATTCTTTTCTGCTACAGTAAGATTTACATAGACTCTCATATTTGCATGAGGACGCAATAGTACACTTAACAGCTGTTTACCAGTCCAAAGCTCCACTGGCTACAATGAAAGAAAATACAATCAGACATCAAATATTATTTACTAAAAAAAGAATACAAAATGAGCATTGAAGGATAAATCATACTGCACATCTACTCCAGCTTACCTACCTATAGAGTAGAGTGGCTCATTAACGTTAACCACTTCTGACAATGAAAAAGAACCTTAGTGCTTATATGAATGAAAATGCATGACAGGACTCTAAACTATCATGTTTGCCATATTCACAAACAAAGATTGTAGCCAAGGGGCTCATGACAGCTCTTCTGAAAAGAATAGCTCCAAGGGTTATTGTATGGTTTTCCTTATTGACAGCTCCTATGCAGTAATCATGCTAATTCATGTGTAAGTTCCGAAGGAAGGTAAGGTAGCAGCTACGACTTCTTCCTTCTGGGCTTACTTGCCAAGACCAATAGCAACGGATTCTGTACCAGCAAACCATATTTAACAGTTTGTTCCCTCTCCGTTCTAGCTTTCTAAATAAGTCAGATCAGTGCCTTGAGCTGGGAAAAACTCCTCAATCAGTAAATCCGGAAGTTCCGATAAAACTATATAAGGCCATTATTGCGTGTGTCCGTGTGAACCTGCAGTGACGTACGATTCTTCTTTCTCATAGAAAAATGAAATACAACACAAAACTTAGGGAAAGGACTATGACCAGCATATGCAGTTGGAATACAAGGAAACCGTAATCAAGTAATCCTGATTTGAACTGATCTTTAATTGTTTATATACTGAACAATCACAATTAATCCCCTCTCTTAGCAGCACATTTAGGGTAAGAAGGTAGCCCTTTTGAATATTGAATGATATCTCGCAAAAAATACAACGGAAGCATTTCATCCATCTTTAGGGATTTCCTGACTTGGCACCAACTCTTGACCATCCATTAGGATACCAAGTGAAACCTCTGTGGGTCCAGACTATAGCCAAAGGTGATACCAACTACTGAGAGCTGAAGGAATTTTAATTTTGTTCAAATAATTTTGGTTCTTTGTTTGACACCTCGTATTTTGTGAGGAAACAGAAACATATCCAAACAGAAAAGGTGTAGAAAGAGATGAGAAAAAAAGATACATCTCAGTTGCAATATTAGAATAACCAACATGCACCAAAAATTATAAATCAGTAAGATATACGCACAAAACGTAAGAAAGAAAACTGTATCAGGCCTGTAAATGACCAACAATCATATCGCACTGTGTGTCAGGAATGCAATATCAATTAGACAAAAGTATAAGACTGTTTCCAATAAAAATTAGAGGGACAGTATAGATAAGAAATGCAGGAAATAGTGGTAATAAAAATATTAATAAAGTCACTAAAAAAAACAATATATGTAACCAGTTGATAATCAATGATCAGTAACTTTGTGGCAGTAAAACATAAACTCACCTTAACTAGTGCCGGTGTTGGCAAATCAATGGGGTCCATGGCATCACCAATGTATGAACACATAAGTGAAAAGGATGAGCGGTCATAAAAGGTGTCCTTTCTGGTTATAAGATAAGATGATGTTAAAAAATCCTGTGTAGAAGCAACCAAGATTTCTCCATTCTTTGGAGTGCACAAATTGTTTTGTACCTGCAGTAGCATCAGCAACAATCATAGAAAGAACCAGGGAAACATAAATAACAAAGTTATTAGACACAGACACCTTCTACATTCCTGATTATTGCAGTTATAATTTCATTCAGGATTCATCTACAAGCACATATACATGTTTGACATTTAACAATTTAATTAGGACAAAATCATATACAGTCAGTTATTAGAGTTCAACAAAGGTGCAAAGGTGATCCTGGCGCCCTAGCGCACGGCTCTTCAACATGAGGCATTAAATCCAAAAAAAAAATTAAAAAAATGTGTAAACTGAGTAATAAAAGCTGAACGTTAAATTGTTGGAATAATATTAAGTATCAGGAAAAGAACAAAAAAATGAATTATTCAAGAAATCAAAAAATGAATAATATAAAGCTGTGCCCTGGGTTTAAGTATTAGAATGAAGACATCAAAGATTGTCACATCGGAATTTAAACTAGTACAATATCGGACAATTCTCTGGACTACATCAATATCTCTAAACTGAATTATTCAAGAAATCAGAAGTCTATTATAACTACTCAGCTAAAATGATTTCGGATGTAACAGGAGCTCATTTCACAAAAAAATTCAACAAAATATTTGGAGGACTTCAGCCTGCATTCCACCTCCCTCATACTTGAAATACAAATAAACAGGAAGCCATTCTCCTATTTTCACTCGTATTTAGGCATTTTATGAACACTTGACGGCAGAGCTGCATACATATTTTGAAAATAAGACTCCAGGTTATACAGTCCTTCACCACCAAACCGAATAATCATCCTAAAATATAATAATATGCCGCATCCTGAAGAGAACTTTTGCTATTATAACATAATATAACTACAGAACAAACACAGAATAAACCGAATCACAAAATGAACAATCTATTTTTTTACCATCAATACAGCAACTGACTAAAATTTTGAAAAGAATCCCACCTAGCAGAAACTAAATGGATGGTCATGAGAAAAGATAGCTAATACTGAGAAAAAGGTAACACTATTGCCCCATTCAAGTTGCAGATTACATAATAACAAGTGATGTCCCTGCACAAACATGTAGGCGACAGCAGTATAGATGATGAGAACCAAAAGATTGTTTCAATTCCACTCATAAATTGGTTTCTCATAAGGCTGATTATGAGAGTGATCAGATAGCACAACTAATTAAAAAAATAAGAAATACGCATCACATCCTTAAAAAATACAGCTAACACAGATGTATGAAAAGCAAAATCAATAAATAAAAGGAAATTTTACCCCCATCAGCATAATTGCCTCCGTACGGGCCTCTTCTGTTTGTGGTACATGCATGTTCATCTCATCGCCATCAAAGTCTGCATTGTATGGATTACAAACAGACTCATTGAATCTCAGGGTGCGCCAAGGCATTATCCTTGCCTGAAGACAACAAATACACGATCAAGCAATTGACAACATCTTATTATTCTGACTAATGTAGTTCATATGGTCGGTACCCGATGGCTCATAATAGACATCCGATGCAAACTTGGTTGTCTGTTAAACAAAACAACATCTCCATCTTCAAGATGACGATCAACAATATAACCATACTTCAACTCATCTGCGTGACGCTTTCTCGAAGAAATAATCAATGATCTGCCACACAAAAATTGAATCACAATTAACAGCTAAGCATGCCAAAAATAACATACTCATGAAAAGGGAAAAAGGGGAAGAAAAAAAATTGAACACTTACATCTCAGTACCATCAGGGTGCTTTATAAATTTAGCACCAGGATATTTGTTGGGGCCATTACGAACGCATTGTCGCAACTTCTCTATATTATGATGTGAAACTCGCTCAGGATATGTCAAAATCCTTGCCATTAAAATAGGAATACCAACCTGTCAGTCAAAGAAACCTGTCAAATCGAAGTGAAGCAGCTCTAATATTATGGACAAGAAGAAAACTTGACCTCAGTAATTTTCAAATTTGGATCAGGAGATATAACGGTCCTGCCAGTGTACTCTACACGCTTTCCAGATAAATTTCCACGGAACCTTCCCTGCTTCCCTTTGAGGCGCTGAACAAAACCAGCCAATTGCTTTGAAGGAAGTAAATGTTGTGGCACTCCAGGGGCATCACTGTTGATATAATGTGCAATCTCACATTGCAGATACTCCCAACTAGGCTAAGCCAACAGTTTGTGAAGACACTTTGTAAGAATATAACTATTTTTGAAATAAGAGATGTCTATTGAGAGAAACTTCAAGAACATGGTATGTTAGCAGGTCAGTTACCACAAACAATACTATTCCTTAATAATATCTCACTTTCAGTACCCAACAGTCCACTTGCAAGAAAAATACCAAGATAGAGAAAAATATATGTTTGGTTAAATAATTTCAAGGATTACAAAGCCATCAAACTAGCTTCTCTCTGCCGCATGCATATAGAAGAAAACATAAAACTTAGCAGGTTGTATGTTTAGCATTTAATAATTAATTTTAAGTTTCAGTAGCAAAGCAAAGATACCAATTCTGTATCAAATAATTTATGCATTTTTTTAAATTTACAACTTCTTTACTTACATCTGAAGTTATTCCAATTTGAATTGAAACAATGAAACATAGATGCATCAGTCTGTACCACATCATATACCAACAGCAAAGGTAATTGCAACAATGTATTATTACATAAACCCCCCAAAAAAGTTCATTATTCTATAAGAGAACTTATCACATGATTCACATCTGATGAGAATGTGTTAAATAGCCCCATGATATTACAAGACAAATGTTTAGTGTGAGTTTAAAATTAAACAATGTTCATAAATTTTCGTTATAAATAATCAATAATATTGAATGGCACATTTGGTCGGTTATACACCCACAAAGGCAACGAATGAGATAAGCAAATTTTCCAGTATTTACTGTACATATTAAGGAATTTTAACTATACCCTATTTGCAGCACTTGTCCTGAATTATTCAAAACAAATTAGCAGGTTGTTGGCCCTTGTATTGAAAAATAAAACAACACCATACCAGGCTTTTGTATTGAAGGTTTGCTTCCAATAGATCTTGGCGAAGAGCAGCATTTGCTTGGATGATGCGTTTTAGCCTTTCTGTAATGTCATTCTCATTACTGCAACAGCCAAAGAAAAATAACAGTCAAAAAAGTACAGCATCATGGGGGTCCCAAAAATAAAAAATGAACCAAGCAAATAAAGTAGGCCTCTTCAGCCCCATACATAGAGCCCTATGCAGCTCATTCCAACTTAGTGCTAACTCATTGCCTCATTGCTGCAGCATAACCAATAGGGATAAGGAAAAGATCATTCAAAAGAAAAATAATCTTGTTCTTTATAAAAATCTATCAGAGTTTAGAATGACATTGCTCCCAAAATTTAGCAATACATAGGGAAATGAGAGATGGGATTCTAGATACCCATATTAGGTGATCCAGACATGGCAGAGACATACATTTAGTCTGAACACCCAAAATGACAAATCCAAAGACAGACTCATAACATAGGATCAGAACAGCTTGTGGATCACAATCGACAGGTTATACGGACACAACTTGAAGTATGATTAAGATGCATGATAACAGATTCAATATGCATTTTTTAGCTTGTGGGCATCTTTTCAGTCACATGTATTTAGTTTTTGCCTTCTTGTGATGTCAAGATTTTCAACTCAGTAAACTTATATGCAAGTTTGATCCATAATAAGAAAAGACAAGTCTATTTTGGTCTTATTCACTACAGGGCAGTAACAGTTATTTATGATTATAGAAACCTGATCAGGAGGCAACAAAGAGGGAAGGGTGCCTGCTGTATGTCTAGCAGCTATATTTCTGCGGATGAGCATCAGGTTAGAAGGAATTCCGTGCTTGAATTTACATATTATTTATGCCTAATAAATTGTTAACTAATCTGATTGTTTTCCTAGGTTCCACCAGCAGCTCTTCTTTTTTTCCTTTTTCTATTTTTTTTGGGGGGTGGGGGGTAACATTAACCCATTCAGCATAGCCCTTAATGAAACATCAAAATAATTATCACCATATATCACAAGTAACAATATCCAACTATTAAACATCGATTCAAAAATGTCTTGTACGATACAACAGTGAACTTCAAGACACCAAAGTCGACAAACTCTGGAAACAAAGGTGTCAGTAATCTCCTAGCAGTGATGAGCAAGCATTAAATTATCACATATTACAAATATCTTCCAAAAAATTAATACAAATACGACCATGCATTTCATTCAGTTCAAACTCATATTATATAACCCTATACTGAAGTTTCCAATATTCTAATCTAAGTTCAACATTATTTAGAAAATTTAAAAACTTGAAACAAGTATACAAACATAAAAAAACCTATTGATCTCTCAACTACAATGAATAGGAAGAGCAGAGTGTATATTGAAGCTTGCAATTACCGTGTTCCAGCATCAACAAAAACTGAAGGGCGTATGGCAACTGGTGGTACAAGAATATTAGTGACAACGAGGTTCTCGGGTCTACTATTAAGATAGAGTAACTCGCAATCCTGAAAATTTTTGAGAGAAAGAGGAGAATCAATAACCAAGAAAAATTATTAAAACAAAATATAAAATGTACATAAAAAATGATACAAAATAAGAGATAATGTTATAAATCATGGGTATCAAGTCCTACAATCGTCTTCAAAAGCTGTCTCCAGATTATATTGGAATCAAGAAATTCAAGACAGTAGTACCTCATCCGGCACATTTCTCAGAAGATGATAGGCCATTTTCGGATCAAGGAATATTGTAGGGTGGGAAAGAGCAGATTGGCGTCCATCCAAGTTATCGGCTCTCGCACGATCATGCTGGATCTTCAACTTTGCCCTTTTAACCATACCTACAAAAAATAGTTGGTTGAAACTTCATTATCAGGAGAAGAAAAGGGAAATTGATGAGAGCAACCAAGAGAAAAAAATAAATGAGGTTTGCCTTTCTTTCTTTAGGGAACAAAAGCATGCTAAATATTATAACAAGTACAAGGGCGATATGTTTGGCATTTGGTTGCAGAAACATCCAAAAAATGACATAATGGAGCCACGCTTTCTTGATTTTTATGCCCTTCACCAGTATAAGCTCACCTATGCTTGAATTGACAACTGCAGATTGCACAAACTACCATAAAGACAATATATTGCCCAACAATGTATAATGATTTAACCATGGTAGACTCCTCAACCCAATATGGCGCTAGTGGGTAGTGCTCAAACTACACATCATCTCAATTTATTACTTCACACATCAAACTGCAAATGCAGGTATTTTCCCTATCATCAGTTCTTCAACACAACAAATAGTAATCGCCATGACTTTGCTTCCTAATCCTCAAGTCCAATCTGTGCTGCTTGGACTCAGGTATTGGTAGCCAGTAGCCTACACAACTACATATCCGAGAGCATAAATTATCCTATTGGTTTTTGAGTATTTTAAAGGCCCATTTTTAATAAGAACCTAATGCCAGCCCAACTCACTTATAAAGTACTGGTTCTAGTACTTCAGTCTCATTGTCTTCATCTCACCACACTCTCTGTCTTCTTCTTCCAACCAAACCAACCCACAAAACATCAAGCAAATATTATCTGGAGCTCGTCAAGGCATCTGAATATCTTACGTAAATATATTATGAAAGCAAATTTGAAATAAATTTTGTCAAACTATCTATTAGAGGAAGCTTCAATAGTTTAGACAGCAAACCTGTGGGAGACTTTAAAAAAAAGGACTCCCATAGATCAAAATAGGTTTGTGCAGCAGATGTTCTATGATCTACATTACTTTACACAAGAAAAGCTTGTATACAGAGACTGTAACTGTTATGGGTCTAACTCTACACATAGATCTGTAGTAGACATCTAAATATAAAACATTATTCAACACTCGGAAGAGAAAATATTACACTCTGGAAAAATATCAGATAAATGAGTCACCAGAAGGTGTGCAAAAAAATGAAGTATTGGCTTACAGCCTACCGGTATTTTAGAAAAGGATGAATGTTACACTTCAAGAAAAGTCAAAATACTGGATCAAACTTCCAGATTTGCGCACCAAAAATCCACACCAGAAAAAAAAATACTTCTATATTATGTAATGCATCATTATGGTTACTATAAACTATAGCTGCACGACACTTCTGTCGTCTAGTCTAGCTACTTAATAGCCAACTTAAAACAAATTGGGGAATGCAAAAAGACGAAAAGCTAGATCATCATTAATGGAAACATCCAGCAGCTTAAAGACAATCAGTCATACCCTACACCAAAGATGCTTGTATGGTTTCAAACCAATACTGAATATCCTCCACCCCAACCCCCAACTCAACTCGATGTTATCAAATTAGAACTTAGAAATAGTACAATTGTAGTCTCCTGAAAGCCAAGATCCATCATACATTTTCAAAATCATTTTCTCAACCACATGTCCAATTGTTTTGTAACTTGACTTTACAACTCATCATACTAATTGTGATTGTGATTCAACATCAAGATATCACAATTCATATCTCTTCCGTCCCTTATGAAAAAAATTCGATCATACTGGAATTGAAATGTAAACAAAATATCTCTCTTGAAAACAAGCATTTATATTATTGAACTACCACCAAAAGCTATTAAATTAAGAACTATTAATATTCAATCTTACTAGATAACTTATAGCATCAGAGCAACTCAAAATTACACAAATGAGATCGCATTTGCTTGGAAAATTGAGTCAACAAGACAACATAGGATACATATTAACACGCAAATTTCTAGTGTGCATGTACTAAAATAATAGGCTGACCCACACAGCGACTGGTACCTAAATCCATTGCCATGGCAATAACCAGATGGATGAAGCTATAAGGTTTCTGCAATATCCTTTAATTTTTCAATTTTACCAATTGCAGGTCACATCTTGAGTAGTTTGTGCTTAGAAAACAAACACAGTTAGTCAGTTAAATACACTACACAAAGTAAAATGGAAAAACTATAAAGCAAAGAGCCTAACCATTTGAATATCCACATCTGGAGCACTTAACACATCTCTTACTTGCTGCCATTGCATTACAAGTCTTAACTATTCTTTTTAGTATCTCATTCTTCTTCAAAGGCTCCATTCTAGGGTTTCTCATCTTCTTTAGATATTCTTGACGATCTTTTTCCTTAAGGAGTACTCTGGAGCATTTCTGTTTATCAAAAGTTAACAAGGAAATCAAAGGATCAATATCCAAAAAGAAGAAAAACAATAACACATAACACAATCCTGAAAAAAGAAATGGACGAATAGAGAAATGCCTAAGATAACTCCTATACACGACACAGGTCCAATGTCACATTGACCAGTCCAGTATTCACTTACCTCTTATAACCACACTAAAAAATCTCTCTGGGATTCAAAGATATTTGTATTTTTTTAGATGATAAGACATTATTGGTTTTCTTGAAAGAAGAAAATTTAAGCATATGCAGCATACTTCACTTTTACCCATATCAGTGAGTAAAGATCCACACCATAGGCACAATTTGAAATATAATGTGATGGTTTACAACTATTACGATATTCTACGGATATAAAGACGGTGAAGAATTTCCAGCATAAAGTGGTAAGAAGAAATGTCACAAATTTTGATACCTTGCAGATGCACTTCATTATGTCTACTATTGTACCCAAATATCCAACATTATAAACAGGAAGAGCGAGAGCCAAATATCCACAGTGACCAGGGCATTCACGAAAATTTCCACCACAAGTTTTACAAGTGCCTTCCTTGTTTGGTGGCCCCTGAAAAACAAAATGGATGAAGATGTTATATTATTAAAAGCTACAGGAATTGGTCCTCGCAATCCCACCCCCAAAGACCAGAGAACAGAAAAGATTATATAATCTCCCAACCTGTCTGTCGGCCAAGAAATTCTGTCATACACATCTTTAGGAAAAGTTACAGCAATGTATTAAGAGTCAGACCTGATTCTCAGTTTTAAATACACACTGAGTTAAAGAAATAATATTGTACAATATCACTAACAACAAAAGTTCATGACAATTTACTTAATTAAGATAATAATAAAACAAAATAAAAGTAGAACTTTAAAGAAAATGTGATTTCATCTTTCTCAAGACTTTAATAAGTTCATGTGACAATTTACTAACGACAACAGTTCATGTGACAATTTACTTAATTAAGATAATAATAAAACAAAATATAAGTAGAACTTTAAAGAAAATGTGATTTCATCTTTCTCAAGACTTTTAAATTCTGAAATTGATAGTAATAGAATAGGAAAAGAAAGACCAAACATAGAGAATAGGAAAAGAAAGACCAAACATAGAATAGGAAAAGGAAGACCAACATACACAAAAAAAAAAAGGTTATCTTTCAAAACATGTGACTTTCTCTGCTAAAGTTTACTTTGTGAATTTTGCTCAAGAGACTATTACACACATCAATCGCAATCGTGAGAGGGAAATGGTTATTTGAGAAAAGAGAACTGCAGGCATTACCATGTGAGGGTCTAACAGCCCAGTGTCAATAGGCTTGTTATTCGGGTCATAGTAGACGCCTCTAGAAACTTGAACTTCAGCAGCTTTTAGTACTTCAGTTTCGGAGAACGTAGAAAATTGAATGCTTTCTCTGGAAAAATGGCAAGAAAATCGAGAAAACATTTCACAACATTAACTTTTTTTTACTTCTTGTTTCCAAATAATAATACTTTCACTCAAGCAAACTCCATAGCAACACTTTGATGTCAAAAACTGACAGTAACAAATAGTCGCGATGTTTTGGTTGCAGAAACTGTTAAATCTATATCAGAGATGTCTGTTGGTTAACGGAAGTATTCTGGCTTCTGAAACCCTCAAATCACTACATCAATGTGATTGAGAACCTCTCGCTTTTAACAGATTTGATATGTACACTATCCATTTTCGCTAGCCCTCAACATTCTTAACTACTAATTACACTTTATAGCCCATGTCCATTATTGTTAATTGTCTAGCCCCGCCCCAGAAATCCCCTATCATCGCCCAAAATCTTTCCATGGTTACAATAGAGGACTGTTTCCTAGATGCACTAAATCCATTTTATAAGAAAATTGGGCAACCAAGTCAAGATTCAAGAAAAGAAAACGATCCGGTCCAAGATTCAAAAGCATGCAACCTGCTTTCCACCAAAATAGAGCATAACCGTCATTAAACATATTCAGAATACAGAATCATGCAAGAACTTACATCCTTCGAGGACCGACATCTTCTATGTATGGCTGCTTCGTGAATTGCACAGTTGTATGAGCCCTCCTCATCTCCGCCTACAACAGCCGCGAAATTAATCACGGCAAACAATATAAACAGCAACAATACACTCACTACTGTGTGTAAAACTTTATGTCTCAAATCTTCACAAGGACAGCCATGGGCAATGGAATTGAATTATCGCGCTATGAAACCAAAGAAAAAAATTCCGATCAAAATAGAAGAATTGGCCGGTGAACTGGATATCAACCCGGAGAAAGTTGTTTTGTTTTTACTAGGGTTTAGGATACTTAAAAGAAAATAAAAGGAAAATTAGTATCTTTAATTAGTTTTACAAGATATGGTAAGTTCTACTCATCTTTTTTCAAGTTATATTATTTCATCACGTTTTTTTTAATGTTAATTAATACTACATAGTTTTAAGTTATTATTTCATCTAAGTTTTGTAATGTTAATTAATATATATAGTGTACCATTTCTCAAGTTTTTGTAATGTTAATTAATAATACATAGTGTACCATTACAAGATAAGATAAGGTTTTATTATAACAAAATTTTAGAGAATTTTGAATATAATCTCAAGTGACTAATCAAATTTAAACAAAAAAATTGCTCAACCAACCATATGATTTGGACAATTGATTTTTAATAAAAAACAACATGTTACGTTACATAGTTGTACAATAAAACTTGACGGGACAATTTACTAGTTTGCATAACATGGATGATTACGGTAAATCGTCAAATTGAAATGCAAAATGGGTTTTCTAACTGACCTACATTGTGATCCACTACAATTGGTGTCTTTTCTCATGACATTCATTGCATTGTTTATTTATTTATCTTTTCAATTTTTCCCTTTTTGTGTTTCATTTTTAGGGTGGTTGATAATCTTAACCAAGGTAATCAAACCAATTAGATATGCATAAATTTTTTAACCTCCAAAGCTCACGTCAATTTAGTATTCAGATGTTTATTGAAGATTATGTTCATAGAACATTATATGCAGTTTAAAATAAAAATCTAAATTTTATTTCAAATTTTTAAAATTCTAAAATAATAAATAAAGAAATATACACATTAAGAAATATATATATATATATATATATATATATAGTAAAACATCATAATAATTTTAAGAAGAATGAATAATCAACATGAGAAGAGATGCCCAATGTAGTGATCCTGGTGTAGGTCGAGGAAACCTACAGAATGGTAAGAGTTGATTGGGCCTGTCCTATTTTCCAATTGCAAGTGGGCTGGATTAATGGGCTAATTAACCAATTTCATATGACCAATTTATTGGATGCGAGCTTCGATTGCAGATGAACCAATAAATTCAGCACACTGGTTCTTTTTTAGCCAACGCGTTGTAACATAAAAAATATATATTAGTATGTCTACAACGTGCAGTTTTTAATATACTCATAGTAATGATCACATTTGTTGATTAAATAAAAAATAAATTAATTGATATATTGAATATTTGACACGTTAGCGGTTAACACATGTGTTAAAGTGCCCACAGACCACGGTGGGTAGAGCTACAAAACTGCAACGTATAAATTGTAATTTTTTCAATCAAACTAGTTTTTTTGAAATCGGACCACTTTTACCCAACAATTCTACTTTCAATCATGAATCTGTTCATTCGACTGTCCAACTGATTACATAGTAATATTTTTTTCTTTTAATATAAGAATTTGTATAAAATAAGTTTAATTCATGACTAATAAGGATTCGTCTTATAAAAATTATTTATGAACGTTATTTTTATATGAAAAATTGTAGAAAAGGGAGATGGTTGTTGGAATTTATTTTGAAGGTACGAAATTATGTATTTATGAAAGTACGAAAGTGTTTAATTTGCTTAAAAAAGAAAGCACTTTCTCCATTTATTACCATTCACAAAATAGCATCAGACAATTAAGGGTCAACCAAATCAAATTGTGGCCACCATTTCCCAAACGAAAATATTTATTGCCACTTTCCTACCTATAATTCAGTCTTCAAAGTAGGAGTTAAATGCTCTATCTTCAACTTTAATAGTGTCACAAACATTTGTTTTTCAAACTCTGAGGATTTAAATGTTACAACAATCTGTGATTAAGTTGGTGACCAATTCTTCAAACTAACAAGGTTGTTTTAACTATAAAATAATGCAACATAGTCTACTCTATCTATAGTACATAATGTGATTTTTGACATTGCACTATAATCTTACTCTATAGAATTTCAAAACAAAACAAGATTAACAAAATCCACATTTTTCAAATTTATTTAAATTTCAAATTCAAACTTACAAAACCACGTGCACCTCAATCCAATCATACCCAAGAAATTGCAATTGCAAGATCTAACTGTGTGAGTGCAATTGGGCCTCATTAAAAACGAAAAAGAAAAAGGTCCATCCACAACAATTAT
The DNA here is from genome assembly GCA_005771605.1 of Scutellaria baicalensis. Taxonomy (NCBI): domain Eukaryota; kingdom Viridiplantae; phylum Streptophyta; class Magnoliopsida; order Lamiales; family Lamiaceae; genus Scutellaria; species Scutellaria baicalensis. The sequence goes on from CM016726.1 coordinate 19,208,143, forward strand.
ACACAATTATAGTACTCTATTTACTGTAGACATGTATCTGCCAACCAATAACAAGTCAAATAAATATCACTTATGTCTATCATGTTCACTTTTCAACTTGTTACGAGATGAAATCACTGCACATAAAAATGAAAATAATAAAAATTGTCCACAATTGAAGTTCTAACATTTTCTCGCCTCACAAATAAGAGTTGGTCTCTTGTGAGATTGTCTCACGTGCGACAGAATTCAAGTATATCTTTTATAGATATAAATATATGTTTTTCAACTATAAGTATGTGTTTTATAAGTATGTTTTTGTCACACCCTAATTTTTTTTATATATATTATTTTCAAAATCATTTAGCAAAACGTTTAATCATAGATTTAATAAAACATTTAGCGGAAGCAACTCAAATGAATATTTTTTTCCAAATAAAATTATCATGAAAAATAAAGTAACATTTCTCAAAATTTACCACAATATTTAAATAGTAAAGCAAAAAGGTTAACAATTCAAAAGCATTTAAAAGAAATCAATAAACTACTTGTTCATAATCATCATAAATTATACTCCACTTGTCATTAATTATTAAAACAATTCTCACTAGCATCCACTGTACCACCGTATCCGACTCCACATCTGTAAAATAATGAAATAATGTGGGCTCAGTGGGGACATGCTTCATCTGTAAAAGAATAAAATAATGTGGGATGAGCTACATTAGCTCAGTGGGGACATGCTTGTCTAAATTAAAGGCAACATGCAAAGCAAAACAAATAACACAACATGACAATTAAATAAACTTTTCATCATGGCCAGTAGATTCTAACTTTTCCTCATGGCCAGTAAATTCTGATCACGGTGGGCATACCCGAGGATCGAACTTTGGACCCTTCCCTGACTAATTCTCATGTATAGATCATAGATAGATCACAACAAGTCTCATGCATATATCAAAGATCACAACAAGTAATTTCATAAAACATTTTTTCATGACACATTGCATCAATTCATCAATCACTTCACATAAAACATCTAATAGAGACAAACACGTAAAAGAAATATTCCCACCTCAATATACAGTTAGAATTTGGATGTTTGATGCGAGTGGATGCAAGCGAATGCAATTCATGGTTCCACGTCCTCGTTATCTTTGTTTTCTATAAATAAATAATTTATGGCTTAGTAAATATTTAATTAATACTTTAGTAATTTAATGAATTAAAGAGAGATTGAAAGGAATAAGATACTATGTGGAATGTAGTAATATGACTTGGAAATTGAGATCAAAAGTTAAGTGAGTGAACTAAAAATTTATTGGAATTGAGTGAAGTTAAATCAGAATTTTCAGAAATTGAAAATGAATAAAAATAGAATTTTAAGAAAATTGAGATTGAAAATAAATATGTAATTTGATAACTAATTCAAAAGAAAAAGGGTAATTTGGAAAATTGATACATTTGGAATGGAAAGAAACTATCTCACCTCACTTTCTCTCTCATCTCTCCTCGACCACTCCCTCCCTCTCTCTCTCTCAATTCTCTTCTCTCTCGTACACTCTCTTTCCACTCTCATTTTCTTTCTACTTTCACATCTCTTTTCCTATCCCCTATTCCTCTCTCCCCGTCTTGTCAACTACCTATTTTCTCTCATCTTGTTCTCTCTTTTATATCCCTTTGGCCCGTTTCTTGTGGGCTAAGTATGGGCCCCTATTCCCTGGTCGTACTCCTATTTCGGTGTTTACCAGCCATCCTTGGAGGCGTCTTGTTAAGATTGGTATACAGGCTTAGCAGCATATGTTCTGGACTTTGGGGGCTGGAGAGTGCAGTTTCTGGGATGATATTTGGGTTAGACAGCAGCCACTGACTTTTGTTATTCCGGCGGATCGGTATGGGCATTTTCCGTTAACTGGACGTGGGATGGTCGTCATTGGGGGTTGGATGGACGGGTGGAGTTTTGTTAGAGGATTGGTTTGGATCTTGTGCTCTTTCAGGAGATCTCTCGTGTGCCTATCTTGCCAGGGGGAGGATGTTATACGCTGGAAGTTGACCTCCCATGGTGGGTTCTCGTTGGCTTCGGCGTGGGAGTCGGTCCGTGCTAGAAAACATGAACGGCCCCTCTTTAAAGCTCTCTGGTCTGATCTTCTGTCTCCTACCATCTCTGTTTTCCTTTGGCGTCTCCTTCGTAGACGACTTCCTTTAGATATTGCCCTTCAAAGTCGGGGGGTCTCCATTGTGTCTAGATGTTCTTGTTGTCCTTCTGAGTCTTCTCAGGTTGAGTCTGCCTCTCATCTTTTCTTCTTGAATGATGCTGTGAGATCTGTTTGGCTGCATTTTTCATCTTGGTTTCACCATTTCACACTACCTGGCACCACTAATATTTCACAGGTCCTGAGCTCATAGAGGCACGCGGTACCACATGCACACACTTCACCTATTTGTTTCCTTATTCATTGTTTGATTCTATGGTTTACATGGATGGAAAGGAACATTCACAAGCATCGTGGCCTTCATTTTCGTGCTTCTCATGTGATTTGGCAGGTTACACACCATTTGTTCGTCCTTGTGATGGGGAAGCGACTTCATCCTATTCACTGGTGTGGGTCCTATCCAACAGTTGATTTTTTCCTGGTATCAGCTACCATTCCTCGACAGGTGGTGTCTATGCCAGTTCGATGGCGCCTTCCACCGGAGCCTTGGATCAAGCTTAACACAGATGGATCGTTTGAGAGGCAGTCAGGCCTAACAGCAGGAGGTGGCATTGTTCGAGACCATAGAGGAGATATGATGATTGCTTTTTCGGCCCCGTTTCAGAGTTCGTCGAGTTTCCATGCGGAGCTTCAGGGAGTATTACAGGGTTTGTAGTTGGCGTAGCAGTTCGAGTGCCCCATTTTGATTGAGCTGGATACGTATGTTGTCGTTTCTATGCTCCAGTCCTATCGATCAAGTCCTTGGCAGATTCAGCATACTCTTGTCCAGATTCGCATTTTGTATGTTGTCGTTTCTATGCTCCAGTCCTATCGATCAAGTCCTTGGCAGATTCAGCATACTCTTGTCCAGATTCGCATTTTGTTGAGGCAATTGCAGGTCCAGATTACCCATATCTTCCGAGAGGGTAAGATGCCGGCAGATTAGTTTTCTCGCTTAGAGATGACTTCCACTCAGCTCCAGATTTTTCACCAAGATACAGCACCACATCACCTTCTATCTTTGGTGCGTATGGATCAGTTAGGATACTCGTCCTTTAAGGTTAGATAGGATTTTTTCTTGATTGTTTTTGCTATCTTTTTGTTCGATCGCTTGTGGCAGCCCGTCTTGTCCGGGTGCCCACTCTCTTTGTTTGATACTTTGATACCTTTTTGTATATTTATTTACAGGCTGGGGATGGTTCCTTAATCCCCCACCCGTAATGGGTGCTTTAAAAAAAAAGACGATGTGAAAAGAATGGTAATAATAAAAAGTAGGACTGCATTAATTTCAAGATGGAAAATGATTTATATTAAAAGTCGTTTTGACAATAGGAAATCGATGATGAAATTCATAACTGAAAAAGAAGAGTCGAGATGGAAAAACAAACGTAAATTTATAAAACTCATTTTGAAACTGATATGGAAAAAAAAAATGTACATTTTCTAGAATTTAATTTGACAAAAAGAGAATAGAGGAGATGAAGATTTTTGGAAAATTACCTCACGTAGTTTTCTTAAAGGCTTAGGATTCTCTAATGATATTATTTTTTTTATATATAGGCATAAGGTAAAGGGATTTCTTAATCCATTTAAATTGTAATTTGTTTTGATATGATAGATTTTTTATGGAGATTTGTTGAGAGCTATATATTTTTTATATTTCTTTGATTTATGGTTGGATTATGAATTTTACGTATCAACTTATTAGGAAGATAAATCATAGATAAAATTCTACACATTAATTACATCATAAATAAATTCTATTAATTAATTTAGATCATAAACTTAAAGATTAATTATAATAAATTCTATTAACTAATTAAAGTCATAGATTTGTTGGAAGATAAATCTTAAACAGTCTTATTAATTAATTATAATCATATGTGTGAGATTTTGGGTTTAGATAAAACGTTTAATATGATATGATTGGATTAAGCAAGACTTAGATATTATAATGTGATATAATTAAATTAAGCAAGACTTAGATAATTTAAATGACTTAGATCAATACTATTTTCCTCCCTGCAAAGAAATTGAATGAATAAGATGAGATTCAATTTGAGATCCAACAAAGAGAAATAAATTTGACTAGAGAATAAATAATTTTGACATGGTTGAAATTAAAGAGTTTGTTCTAGCACTCATTTAAACAGATAAGATTGTATTGGACTAAAAAGATCATCAAAAGATCAAGTTTAAAAGACAATCGTTTAGAAAAACCTGATCATATGTTATATGTTAGTTCACTAGCACCATTTGAAATATTTATTTCTCAAACTATATGTTAGTTTACTAGCACAACAATTTGAAATATTTTTTTTTCTCAAAAAGTATAAGATCAAATGATCCTTAATTTTAAATGTGCTAGTAGAATAAGTAAGACATATAAATTTCATAAGATTTCAAGTAGTATAACGTACTTTCTGAAAACTTAAATATATAGTGAATTATGCATAGTTGTAGAAGAAATTTAATATTTTAGGAAAACATAAATATTTTTAGTTTGAAACTTTTCAAGAGATGAAGGACTTGTAAATGTATATCATTTCCGAAAATCAAATCATTTGAAGACCATTAGCTATATGTATTAAATTCTTAAACCGGCAACACCATAAATTGTTCATTTTTTTAAAAGAGGTCAATAGAAAATAAATTTTAAATGAAATATACTTCGATTGAACTGAAATTTATATTGTGGATGAAACTTAATATATCACACAATCTGATGAAATTTTATAAAATTCGGAGATCTATAAATATTATTTCAAAATTCCAAAATCAGAAACATTAGACATGTTACTCTAGGGCTGAAAGGATTTAAAAATCATATGAAATATCTTACCACTCCAATTGACATGAAAAATTAATAGAATCTTAAATACACTACAAGGAACAACATACTAAAATTTTATTGAATTCAGAGATGTATATACACGAATTTGTATTTTTTAATTGAAAGAACATGAATATCTATATTTTTCTTTTAAATGGGCTTCAACAGTTTAATTGACTTATATCTACATATAAAATATATTTTAACATAAGACTAAAATTAATTTATAAGCTCTTTTAATATAATATTATTTGAACTATCTTTTGAATTTATATCTCAAATTTGGCAAAAAGTTATATACCTCTAGGGCACACACCGAGGTGTTATATACATGTTCTTCAGATGTTATATATACTCTACAGGTGTTATACATATACTCTACAAGTATCATATGTATATAAGAGTATACATATAAGAGTATACATGTAATACCTGAAGAGTATACACATGATACTTGTATATTATATATGTAACACCATATGATTATTAATTTGGGGGCACCATGCCCCCGGGGCACACAAGTGTCACTCCTCAGATTTTGGGATATTACAGTTTTTACAGGTATAAACATGAGTTTTAAAAGTATGTCTTTTACACTCATAAGTTTTTTTTTTTTTTTGCTATGAGTATGTGATTTGGAATTCCGTTGCACGTGAGACGATCTCACATGAGTTTTTTGCTACAAATCTATCTATATATAAAAACAGAAGACAAGTTAAGAAAATCGTTCCCGCCTTTTCTCACCCTAATCTTTTTCTCTCTCCTTCTTCACATTAATATATTATTGTTTTATTTTTCCATTCATTTTATTCAGCAACCTTCTTAAAATAACTCTATTCAACAACTCTTTTCTCTCCTTCTTCATGTGAATACATTTCAAAGTTCTATTGTAACTCAACTTTTCAGGATTCTTATTAGAAGAAAATGAGTTTTTTACTCCAATGAGTAAGTTCTATTATAACTCAATTTTCCAGGATTCTTATTGGGAGAAAATGAGTTTTTTACTCGAATGTGTATTACGAAGTTCATAAATGACATTATATAATAATAATAATAATAATAATAATAATAATAATAATAATAAGATTAATATATACTAAATATCTTTTTTAGCAGGTTTGATATTAATATTTTCTAAATATGCATATCATTAATATTAACCAGATATCTTAATTTCTTGAACATATCATTCGTAAAATCAATAGTTTCAGGATCCTTGATATTAATATTTACTAAATATCTTAATTTTTTGATATACGTAGTGGATCATTGATATTAACTAAATAGTTTAATTTCTGGAAGCATATCATTCGTAGGATCAATCCTACGAGATAATCGAGAAAATTTTGCTAACTAAATATTTTAATATGCTAACTGAATATGTTAATTTCTTCATGTATCAAGCATATCATGCGTACAATCAATTCGAAACAAATCCTCAAATTTAAAAAAAAAATTCATTCATATTCTATATTTTTACTAAACAAATCGTCAAACATGAGATCTACTTGTATATGGAAATAAGGAACAAATTCAGAGTTTAGAATGTGTCTTTCATGATAAAGATGTATGTTTCCTCAGGTTGTAATTAAATAATCAGTTGAATCAAAAGTTCATCAAAGTCTTTTCTCATATCAATAAACAATAAAAAAATAAGTAAATATGCTAGGTGAATAAATAACAATAAAAAAATAAGTAAATATGCTAGGTGAATAAATAAATGCACTGCTTATGAAATGCTTATGATGTGTGTATGTAAATAAATATTGTTGTCATAATAAAAAAAAAAAAGTGTTGTCTCATGCATGTGCTACCAAAAGCAGTAATAACAAATTATACAACAATGACTAAACTATATATTACATTATAATTGAACCGAATGAATATATTAATGTTGTTTGCAGTAGAGATGAAACATTTGCTTATATATACTTCTACATTACTTTTTAGTTTGCTGCAGAGATAGAACAATTGCTTATATTTACTTCGATTTATGCGTAAACTACAATTTTATTTCCTTATATATAGGGTGATTGAATTTATGCCACAATAAAGAGTCTGTTGGATGAGGAATTTAGAGGAAAACTAAAAGAAGGGAGATTATATGCCATTAAAAATTTTAGTATGGCCAACAATTTCATGAAATATAAAACAAGTTCCTGCAGATACAAGATCTTTTTTCTGAAGAAAACTCACATTTTTTAATTTTCGGATTCAAACATTGTGCGTTCAATGTACTTGCTCAAATCCTACACTGACATACTACTTGCAAATGAGGTTGACGAATATGATCTTCATGGTAAGTACTCATTTGTATTTATTTAACATACATTTCTTTTTATGATTAAAAAAAATTATATACAGATATAATAGGAAAGGTGGTACGTACACATCTTTCAAACCAAACTTTGAAAGTGCAAGTACTTCACATAATCGTGTAGAAGTTGAGCTGGAGGATCTACAGTAATGATTCTAACTCACAACGTTACAATATACTGTTTTTAATTTCATTAACATCTTTTAAAAGTAATGTCTATATTAATATGATTGGATGTCTGGTATCTATTTCACTTAAAAAATTGCAGGAAAAACAGGATTTGTTACACACTTTGGGATGAATATATGGAACAAATAATGTCTTTAGTAACTGTGGAACGAACAAGTGAGCCTACTGTCATAATCATTCAAATGTGCAAGGCTACAAAAGTTGGGAGGTAACTATGTTTTATTTACATGAATTAAGTTATGTATGCTGAAAATCTATTATAAAAATTAAATAATATTGAATTGAATTAAATTGACATTTTTCTAATCCATATTACAATATGATGTGAAACTTTCCAAAATGTATCACATGCCGAAACTCATATTGGGAGGTGATGTCATTGAAATACATGATTTCAAAGACAGGTATATACTTAAAATAATTAGAACTACATTTACTGTACAACATTCTGTAATCTTGATTTGAAGATCATAATTGATACGTTTGGTTTTAGTATTAATCATGGATTAGTAAATTGAATGTGTATAATATCTACATATTGACGTGAATTGGATTATCTTAATCAAATTTAGATTTTCTTAGTTATTAAATATTATATTGTCTTTTATATACTAAAATTACTTACACTATATTATCAAATAATTAATATTTACAACATTATATCACAGACCGCGTATAATGCGGGTGCGAGTACTAGTAAAAAGTAAATAAATAAATTTATCTATATGTTTCTATACTATAATAATAGAGGAAATGTTTAAGATATTTACAGAAATACTATTTTTTAAACAAATTGTCACATCAACAATATTTTTATTTTGCATTTTTTATTATTTAATCAATTCAATTTATAATATATATATTGTATTAATTTATTCTTATTTTATTAATACTAATTAAGTTATTTTTTATTGAATAATTTCTTATAGACCAACAATAGATCATAATGTTCAAACAACAATTTCAATAATAAATATTAATTTATTTGGGGATAATTGTATCATATTTAATATAAATATAATTTATAAATAAATGTAACACTATTAAAAATGCGTATATATAAATATATGTATATATATAATGTATTTAGTGTGAAGTTATATGTCATTCTAAGGGGGTGTTTACTTTGGGGGTTTGGGTTAGTTTAGGTTTATAAAACAACCCAAACCTATGTTCACTTTAATGGATTGAAGCCCGGGTTTAAATTTAAAATGTGGGATTGGGCCGGATAATACATGTGATTGGGCTGTGTTATCTAAACCCACCTATTTTGGTGGGTTTTGTCCTAGCCCAACAGTAGAAGGGGTGAAAATACTGTATTACCCTTACTATTCATTTCAAAAGTTCGATTTTGCCCTTTTACTTCGATGAATTACAGGAGTGCCACCCCATATATACATGTAGAAGGAAACCCTACCCCACACCCATCTTCTTCCCCAAATCAGTGGTCCCGCGGCGGCCGAAATTGTACCACCACCAAAGTGCGGCGGGCCGGCGAGTGAGAAGGTGAGACGGCGGCGCCTCCTTCCTCCAGTCCTGACATCCATCTTGTGAAGGTAAATCGTCACTCGAAACCTTCACATCTTCATCTTCTTTGCCCCGACATATACATGGGTACATATACATGGGTCCAGTCCCAACAAAGCAGCAGCTGCAATTATTTTGTACAGATGGGAGTGCAGATGGGTTCACTTGAGAGTGGGCTGCCATTGAAGAGGGACCTCCATTTTCAGCATTCTTCATCTCTGAGGAACTCGAGCAGCAGTAATGGAAATGGGTTCTTGGGGCAGATTTTCCATTACTGGAGATTTTCTTTTTCTTGGGGCAGATTTTCCATTACTGGAAATGGAGATTTTCTTTTTCTTGGGGCAGATTTTTCATTACTGGAAATGGAAATGGGTTCTTTTTCTTTCGTTCAGCGTTCTCCATTTTCTTTTTGCAGATTTTCTTCTGTAACTAGGAAATTGGAGCTACTCGAGCTATGAAAATGGAGGTGGAAATTTGGGGATGAAAAAGAAAATTTGATTTCCATTATCACATTAATTAAAATCTTCCATTTTAATTTTTAATTCATTGAGGGTAAAAAAGTCTTTTCACACTTTTAATCCATTCTAACATCTATACCAAACAACATTTTATAAACAAACCTATTACACCAAACCTACAAACATTCATACCAAACAAAAATCTAAACTAAACCCACAATATAACCTACATACCAAACAATCAAATTAACATTTTTTTATCCTAAATGAACAGTACAATCCCACATTTTTTATCAATCAAAACAATCCCGACCACCAAAGTAAACGGGCCCTAAGTGTTTTTTAAATTAATATTTGTAAGTGTCCCATCAACAAATTTTTTATTTTGCATTTTTTACTATTTAATCAATTTGATCTAATAATATAAATATTATATTAATTTATTCTTATTTTATCGATCTTAATTAAATTAATTTTATTGAAGAATTTATTAAAAATCAACAATAGATATCCAAACAATAATCTCAATAATAAATATTAATTTACATGTGGATAATTTATACCACAATATATAAATTAATAAATAAATACAACACTATTAAAGATGTGTGTATATACATATATGTATATATAATATGTATTTGAGAAAATACCCTGAATTACCCATTTAGATATAACCAATTCACTTTAATACCCATGAATATAAATGTTTATCTCCATCTATCCATCAATATAAACTATTATCCCCAAATTCCCATTTTTGACTTTCAAGTCATATATGTACTTTGTTTTGCAGAGATGTAAAAATCTTTTCTTTTATTTTTTTTACATGCGCTTACTTTTATTTTTAAAACATGTGAATAATAAGACAATTAGAAGAAAAAATTTGCCTTAGTTTTAATATTCAAAATTTACAATTGAATTCATTCCACAAAATTCATAAACTAATTCATAAACTAAATTGACTAATTTAAAAGTATGGCTTAACTAAATTTAAATTTAAGGGGTTAACGAAATTCCAGAAAATTTTATTTAATTTCGTTAACCCCTCAAATTTTCTTTAATTTCGTTAACCCCTTAAATTTGAGGGGTTAACGAAATTAAAGAAAAAAATTTGGAATTTCGTTAACCCCTCAAATTTAAGGGGTTAATGAAATTAAAGAAAATTTTCATAAAGGGGTTAACGAATTTGAACCTTTTTTTTTAACCCTTTAACAAATTTGTATAAAGGGTTAACGAACGAATTTGGAGTGTTTTTTTCGTTAATCCCCTTGATTTAATTGGGTTAACGAATTTTTGTGCCATAAATATTGTTAACGAATTTAATTCATTAATTCCCCTTAATTTTTGCATTTTTTAATTTATTTCGTTAAGTGTTTAAATTTATTTAATTATTTCGTTAAATAGAATGCTATTTCGTTAAGTCTTTTGCCTTTTTTTAATCATTTCTATTCTTTTTTTAAAGTTTTAATTAATATTTTGCGCTTAACGAAGTTAAGTCTTTTGCCTTTTTTAATTATTTCTATTCTTTTTTCAATTATTTCGTTAATCCCTCCCCTTTTGTTAATCCTTTTTTTCTATTTATTTCTATTTATTTCATTAATGCATTATTTCTTTTAATTTATTTCATTAAGTGATCTTCAAATTTTTTTTAATCTATTTCGTTAATTCATTAATTAATTAAGCATGCTTTTTAACTTTGTTAATTTTTTTCGTTAATTAGTAAATTCTTAATTTCGTTACTTTGTGCTTTTTTCTTTTCTAACGAATTAAAAAACTTAACTAACAAATTAAAATAACTAACTAATGACTTAAAATAATTAACTAATGAATTAAAAAATTCACTACCGAATTAAAAAATTAAATAACGAATTTAAGAATGAATTAAAAAAAATAACTAACGAAATAGTGGCCGAAATAGTTAACGAAATAGGCCTAAAGAATTAAATTAACACAAATGAATTAAATTCGTTAACCATGCACAAATTCTTTAATTCGTTAACCTTCATTAAACTCGATAACCATGCACAAATTCTTTAATTCGTTAACCTTCATTAAATTCGTTAACCATGCACAAATTCTTTAATTCGTTAACCTTCATTAATTCTTTAGGCCTATTTCGTTGACTATTTCGTTAACTATTTCGTTAACTCATTTTTTTAATTTAATTTTTTAATTCTTTGAGTAGCTAATTATCTAAAATTTTAGGCCTGTTTCGTTAACTATAATATTATATTTCGTTAACCCCTGCTATCCTTATTTCGTTAACTCCTTCAGTTTAGTTTAACAATTAGAGCTAACGAATTTACAAATTATAGCTAACGATTTAAATTTAGGGCTAACGATTGCTAACGAATTAAAAAATTAGGGCACAAATTAAAAAAAAAACAAATTAATTACCGAATTAGAAAAAAGAAATTAACGAAAAAAATCAAATTCGTTAACCCCTAAACTTTAAGGGGTTAACGAATTTAACCCTTGGAATTTCGTTAACATAGGGTTTATTTCGTTAACCCCTTAAAGTTTAGGGGTTAACGAAATTTTGTAGGTTTTTTCGTTAGTTAATTTCGTTAACCTTTCAAACGAGAGAGAGAGAGAGAGAGAGATGAATGGGGTAGGTGTGGGTCAATCAATTATATTAGTTCCAATCAATATAAATCAATATATATATATATATATATTATATCAGTACTTTTAATTCCTGACACTCTATACAAATGTTTTTTTGGGTATTTGGGGATAATATTTTAAAGTTTTGGGTATATGGGGCACAAATATTATAGTGTTGGGTAGAATTGTACTCCCTTATATGAAATTGGGTATTTTGGGCATGGAACTCTATGTATTTAGTCTGAATTATATGTCATCTTAAGTATTTTTTAAATTATAAATATCTCATAATCAAATCAAATTTTAGTCTTTTATTTTACACTTAAAACTTCATATATTTTTATATGAGAATGCACATTTTGAATTTATATGGCTCACTTGATTATTTAAATTATATACTTAGTTTCTAATTATATTGTCATCATTATGATCGTAGACTACTACTACATTTTGATTATGTGTTGAGCTTAAATTGTAATGATCAATGTCTTGTTATATCAATTAATTTATGTGATACTTATAAAAGAATAATTATCTGTCATCTTCGATTAATATTCGATGTTAAGCGATATTAATAAAAAAAATTATAATACAATTTATTTGAAATAAAAGGTTAAAAATACATAACCGACACTGCTTGCATCAAGTTCCTACGTAAAATTTCTAATTTTATTGTGTAATGTTTCTATATATACATACTCACACACACATATATATTTAGTTTTAATAATTGAATTTGATTTTTAATTCATAATTTTTTTTAGTTTTTTTTAGTATATTTAATTTAAGTGACTGAAGATATTAGTTTGCAACACAGATGATAAAAAATATTTTGACTTTAATTGTTGTGTATAAAGAAGTTTTTAAAAAACTTACAAATTTTAAAGGTAGAATTTTCAATTTTGATTTAAAGATCATAATATAAATACTTTTATTTTTAGTATTAATCATAAATTAGTGAATTGGATGTGTATAATATCAATATATTGTTGTGAATTGAATTATCTTAAACAAATTTATACTTTCTTAATTATTAAATATTATATTATCTTTCATATACTAAAATTACTTACATTATATTATAAAATAATTAATATTTATCAACAATATATCACAAATCACTTATCGAATTGGATTAACTAAAATAGGAAATACAGCCATAAATAATACTGCATTGTAATTTTATTTTTACTTTTTGTACAGGACCGAGGTGTGTCCCAAATCCAATCAGTCCAAGAAGCATCCTATGCGGTTTAAAATTGGATGGGTGAGGGTCCCTGCAAACCGAATTAAACCGTTATAAGGGTGATTTGGTAATTTGAAGTGGAAAATAGGGCCAGCTTGGACCGGCGCCGAAATTTCAGTGTCTGAAAAAGACAGGCTCGAGCCGCCCGAGACGGAGTTCAAACCCCAATGACAAGTTTGCCCCTCGCACTCAACTTATATTATATATATTCCCTTTTCACAAACTGACAATCCCATCCCCCATTTCCCTATAAGTTGAGCTGGTAATTCAAATTTTGAAAAATCAAAAGCTAATATATATATGTGTGTGTGTGTGACACTGAAACTACTTATCTTTCATTAAATGTCACAGACCAATCAAAAAATTTGGAAAGCCTTGCCTGAAAATGATCCAACATTGCAGTGATAAATCCAAAGCGATTGCATTATTTTTTTACTCACATTGCTTTGCTAATTGGACAAAGACCGCTTTTCATGACGAGTAAATTATGCTATAATTGTTGTATATAAAATTACCTTATAATAGCTTACGATTTGGTCCCCTCACTTGGACATACTTCAAATGCCACTGCCAAATGTTATCTCCCTCTTTCATTTTAAAAGTATAAAATTCTGTCCAATGAAATTATGTCATACAATTTTTTAAATATGAAGTGTCAACCCAAACCTCATGTAATTATAAATATGAAGTCTTGCACATAAAATCTCATGTAAGACGATCTACATAAAATTTGGGTGAGACGGGCCTTATTATTTATAAATTGTATCCATTTTTATAAATTTTTATTTGAATTGTTAAATGTGAGTTATGAGTTGATTTGTCTCACATAACAACATATGTGAGACGGTCTCACTTAAAACTTACCCAATCAAATTTTCTATAAATGATCAACTCAAACATGACAATTTTTCGTCCTCTCATTTCACAGAGGCCCATATAATTGGGAAAAATATGTCATGAGCTCTAATAGAAAATATATAGTATACATTGTCCTGAAGTATGTCATGTAAATGTGATCTTATGCTAATTGCAATTCAAATATCTTTTAATTTTTCAGTGAAGCTTGAATATGTGTTAAGTATTTAGAATAAAATAAAATAAAAAATTTATTGAAAGGTAAACAATATGATGTCATCATGCTTGGTCGTTCCTATTGTACTATTAATATTAAAGTGTATGATTAAATATTTTAACATAAATTTAAGATATTATATTTTGTTGAGGGATGTATTCAAAAAATGAAGGGGTGTTAATAGCCTACACCATCAATTAATTGCAAAATTCAATTAAATAATCAATTACAAATATATTTATATAATAATAATAAGGGAAAATTTCAAATTTAGTACCCGAAAATAGGGTTTATTTTAGATCGGATACCCAAAAGTTCAACTTAATCAATTTAGTCCCTCAATTTTACCAAATCAATCAGATTTGGTCCCCGCCGTTAAAAAACCGTCCAAACAAACGGAATTTAACTGCCATCAAACGAATTGGAGCGAAAATTAATTTTCTAACCTAATTTCTTCCCCAATTTACATCTTCTCTAATGTTATACATACATATACGTATATAAATGAATCTTTCTCTCTCTCTCTCTCTCTCCCTCTCTCTCTCTCTCTCTCGGTTTCCTTGTCGATCGTCGCCGTGTTTGGGCGCCGCCGTGGTAGCGGCGCCAGGTGTGGATGTGGATGGGGGCGGCGCCGTGAGTGGCGCCGTCATGCTGTGGTGTGTGTGAGTGCTGCTGTGATTGGGGAGGGGCGCCGCCGCGTCGGGCGGCGCCGTGCTTGGGTGTGTGTGTGCGGTGTGGGTGGTGTGTTGTGTCGTCGCCATGCGACGCTGGGGAGAGGGAGGCGGCTGCCGGCGTCCGTCGCCGGCAGCACCAGGGGCGGCGGTGGTGCAGAAGGAAGGGGGGCGACGGGGCTTTGCAGAGGGGTGGGATTGGGGCGACGGGTGTATGTGTGCGCTGTGTGTGGGATGGCGCCGCCTTGAGTGGCGGCGCCGTGCAGGCGTGTGTGTGTGCTGCCGGCGGGCCGTCGCCGGCAGCGGCAGTGGTGGTGGTGTTGAGGTGCAGCGACGGGGCTGGGGCAGGGGTGGATCTGGGGGGGTTTTGGGAAATAGGGTAAATCCAAGGACTAAATTGCAAATTCCAACTTGTTGCTTATTTACAAATGAACCCTTAAACTCTCTGCAATTTATGTTCAAGTCCCTAAGTAGTTTCAAGGTAGTTAACTTCCGTTTCATTGGACGGTTTTTTTAACGGCGGGGACCAAATCTGATTGATTTGGTAAAATTGAGGGACTAAATTGATTAAGTTGAACTTTGGGATATCCGATCTAAAATAAACCCTATTTTCGGGTACTAAATTTGAAATTTTCCCTAATAATAATAATCAATTAATCGTGACAAATCAAATTCAAATAAGAGTTTTCCCACTCATCTACTAAAAATACACATTCCCAAGGGCAAATTAGTCCGATGGACAATAAGATGTAAAACTGTCATTCGGATCTTCCCATATCCGTCATTTCACTCACCATTCAAATTTCCGGATCCTCGCCGCTCTCCCTCTCTCTCATCCCTTTCTCTCTCATCTCTGACGTCTGAATCAAAATATACATACAGGGCTCCTGTCTCTATCGTACGCACCACAAAACCACATTTCAATTCTATTCTCTCGCATTTCAAGAAGTCTTGACGCTCAGCTTTTTCTCTCGTTAACCCCTCAGATTGTTCTCTCTCTACTGGTGAAACATTTTATCGCTTCTAGAGAGAGAATGGAGGAGGAAATGGTGGAGGATGTGAACGAAGAGGAGGTAGAGTACACTTTCACGGCATATGAGATTGATCTCGATTACGAGTTCGACGCGGCCCGGTTTTTTGACTTCACCCATGCCGAGTCGCCTCTCGAGACCCGCCAAGCCGAACTCTGGTTCGAATCAGCTGGAAGCTATCCCCCTTCTCGTAATCTTCTTCCTCATTTTGCCCCTTCTCCACACAATAACTCCTACTACAAATGTCGGCTTTTTCTACGTTTTCGTTTTTATATTGTTCAGTGTTGTTGCGCCTCTCGTTTGTTCTATCGTGCTTGCGTTTGCAAACTTAATTTGCGTGATCTATTCTCCTTCGTCCCCCCCCCCCCCCCCCCCCCCCTTCCTTGATGGCCTGGAAGGTACTATATTTGTAGCTCAAGGTACTAGTAAAATAGTTGCAATGCCATTAATTTTTATTTTCAGGAGTTCACGGAGTGTTTGTAGTTTGTACCATCAATTGCATGTGTGGTTAGAGTTTTGAATTTTCTATCTGTACTGTCTGCTGGTTTTGAAGTTGCTTAAGGTGGGGCTCCATTTTGCTGAGTTTAGGAAGTACTTGAGATTTGTATTTTAAAACACTTGGTTGTATTCCCTTTCCAATTTGTTGTACATTTATGGTGCTAATAGTTTGACGAGTCTGTTTGTTGGTGAAACTTCCTTGTGTAATTAATCAAAAGAAGAGTCTGTTAGAACTGTAAATTGAGATAGCATAAATGAACTGAAGTTCTGTAGGAAATGCATTAAAATTAATTTTGCAATGATGTGTATCACAATTAATAGGCTGCTCTTATCTGAAAACAGCAAAATTCTGTTATCACTTGTCAACATACTTTTGATTGTTGGTTCTTGCTTGGATCCCATTTTGTGGGTTCTTGTTGTTTTAACTGTTTTAAATTTACAAACTGTTATTTCTCTTTCAGCTTTGCTGGAAAAATTGGTTCGAAGAGAGGGAATAATGATGGAAAATATTAACATCTCACCGAAATCTAAAGGTGTGGAGAGCATGAGCTTATCTGAAAATAACTCTGATGTTGAAGCAGACCGTGAAATTCCTTCTATGGAGAACTATGGAGGTACCACCGGCTATAGAAATTTCGTCTCCCCTGTTCCATTCTTTGATATGTTAGTGTCCTTCTATGCACATTAATGAGGAGAACTGACATCAAAATCTGACTTCCCTCTTCAAACTTATTTCCTGATTTCTGTTTGATGGAATCAAAATTATCTGGTAGATGTAGTCAATACCAATTATGGCACTTACTTATATTGTATTTGGTCATTCCCACAAATCATAGATATGCCAATGATAAAACTTCAATTTTATCAGGGATGAAACATATGGCTTGAGAGTGGCTCTTTCTGTTCCCAAAAAAAAAAAGATAAAGAAAGCCAAAACTTAGTCAGTTGATGCATCTACAGCATTAGATAGTAGACTGAGTTTTGATATTGTTGTCATGGCTCTCAAGATGTATGAGTATGACCATGCAAACTAAAATCAGAAGAGAATTCAGAATCTGTAAAGATCAACGGCCCTGATCATATATATATATTCTGGATATCATGGTTTCAATTGGCTGTTACATATTCACAGAAGATGCAATATAGTCTGTTGAATGAGAATGCCTGAATGGTAAATCAGAACCATGAGTTTGTCTCCGACTGCATTTGGGGAATCAACAATGAAAGAGAGTGAAGAATGATTCTAAAATCTGAAATTGTTAACGAATTGTTTTTACCATTTCTTTTAGAGCAATGAGGTTGTCTTTGACTCTGCAATCTCTATATTTAGATTCAAGTGATATCACCTATTATTTGCTCACATTATTGTATGTTTTCATGTTATAGTTGATAGACAAAATAAGGGCACTTCCTCCTCTGTACATATTGCCAGCCAGAGAAAGCTTCAAAATGAATCCCAGAATTTTCCCTCAGGTCTCCCTAAACTTTTGTATATTTTACTTAAAAGCATTTCAATTTTGTTCTTAATGTTTTATTTCTTCAATATCTACATCAATTGACCCATTTTGATTCCTTAATGAATATTGTTGAGTATTTGTAATTAAACACCCCAAATATCTGCTTTTGGCGTCTTCCTGATAATGTTTATATGTCTCTTGGTCAATAACATATGCAGGATTAACGTTTTACAACCACATGTCAAATACTGTAAACTCAGAAAATCAAACTAAGTTGTCCATGAAGCCCACTTTCCCTAGGACTTCAACTCTTATGAAGCCAACAGCGAGTCAATTGGCCAAGCAAAATCGTACTTCCCAGGCTGGTTCTAGGTAACTGTCTGTTGGTTTGTTCCTAATCTCGAAGTATTAGGTGATTTACACCTGAAAATTTGCATGAGAATACTTATGGTATATTAATATTTAGTGGCCGTAAGGATAAGTTCATGCCATGTTTTTTATGATAAAAAAATGTGTAGGTTTGAAAACTGGGAATTTGCGATCTCATCATTGTGATTTACTTTGGCAAACGAAACTTTTATAGGTCATAAAGTCTTATATAATCAGTGAATGTTTTAGAATATTGTCTACACCATATAGAAATCTTTTCAAATGAGGTTTTCATGCTTGTCATTAGTATGATATCTATGTTTATTTCAAATGGTAGGTCACATATGTCTGTCTTCGAGAAAACATCCAAAAGCTCTGCCAACACTTGTATTGTTGAAAATCAAGCTGCTAAAAGACAAAAGCTCGAGGGTGGTCTTTTGCGGAAGGTACACAGTAATTTTATTTTTGTATTTTTGCCCTTCATTTGAAGTCCCTAATATATACCATGTGTATCTTGTTCTTAGGTTTGGCTTTGACTGTTTTTTTTATGAGTCTTGCCTCTTAGCTAGTTAGGACCATTAATCTTTATTTCTAATTTAGTAGTTCTTAGAAGTTTATAACTCTACGAAACAGGTAATGGGAACTGTGCAGCTGCAGCAGACTAACTTTATACATAAGGCACCCAAGCAGGTACAATTACTTCTGGAAGCATGATTTTATTGGCCTTCAAAAGTCAATCTGATTGCATGCATGATTGATTTTCTGCCAATTATTAAATGGAAAAGGTGCAGAGAAGTTCGGGAATGTACACTTTTCAGTTGTGATGACCTTTCCATGTTTATTTGTTTTAGAATTATTATTGCTTCTGATGACAGAACCAAGGTAAATGACCTATAAATTGAATTTTTTAACACATAGATCTTAAATCTTTTTTATTATTTGGCAGGATGTATTCCTTGATGGAAATTCTACTCACACTAAGCTAAGGATCACTATTCCTAGAGATCCAGATCTTGAAACTGCACAGAGGGCACAAAGGTTAAGGTTTGTATTGTATACACTCTGGAAGCTGTTCTGTTCTGATGTCGCAGCAGATTAAATAATTTTTTTTAGAAGAATACTTTACTGGATTGATATCTGAATTTCTTCTGTGATGTTTGAGTTTCAGAGCAAAAAGTAGTAAAGATGAAAAAGTGACTTCAACATTTCGTAAATTTAAAGCTCGTCCCCTTAATAGAAAAGTAAGTAGCTATTTTTTATCAATTGATACTGTCTACATTTAAGTTATAGTATGGTATTCAGAACGAAGTCCTGTATTCTAGATTCTTGAGGCACCTTCATTGCTACCAAAGAGAAGCACTCCTCGTCTACCAGATTTCCAAGTGAGTTTGTATGATAATAGATTTCATCCACAAGACTTATTATTTACTGACTTGCTACTGAACTTTCAATGATAAATTTCTTTCAGGAATTTCACTTGAAGACTTCAGAGAGGGCCATGCAACATAGCTCTGCAATGTCGAAGTCCACAGTTCCTTGCAATCACTCTGATAAGGTATACCATAAGTTTGCTGATTTGTCTGTGTGATATCTCTAACTTCAATGGATCTAACTATTCCAAATGCATAAAGTTATGGCCTCAGTTAAAATAATTCTCTTTGATGTGCTGTTGCTTTATTCCTTGTTAGTCTTGGTTTGTTCTTTTGGGGCTATGCTCGGTTCAATCTCGACATGTGTAGAGATTTCAGGAAAAGTGGGATGTGCTTTTGATGATGGGTTCTTGTCATTTTTGTCTTGTAACAGGACTTCCACAAAAACACAATTAACTTAACCGCAGATTGTGTAAACAGAGAACCTGGAAGGTAATATATGGATGCTGATTTTGTATGACTTTGTTGTTCTTATAATAATTTTACGTTACTTTTCCATCTGGTTTCCAGATTTTGCAAGTACTCATAGTTGTAGGTTTATTTCTGTTCGGTTTATATGATATTTTCAATCAATTACCATTTAACTGCATACATCTGTTAGCTGTCATTCACAATTGCATGCTAATCAAACTTATTCTAATTCTTATAATTTTTGTTATCCATGTGGACTACAAGTTTGATCTTTGCGACAATATATTGATATATTTTATAATTCCAGTCGGATCCATTTTCTTCTTTTAACATGTTTGTACTGTCAACCTCTCTTTTTTCAGAGGCAGCCATATGAATAATGCTTCTAAGCCAGATGGTTGCCAGTCTTCTCAGAGCTTCAAAGCTCTTCCCCTCAATAAGAAGGTTGACTTTTGAAAATCATTTCTATCTGTAATTATGCATAACTGAAAGGTGATTCAGTAATATACTTTATTTTCAATTGCAGATCTTGAGTAGCAAGGGGGATATTGGAATTTTCCGGAATACTAAGAAGGAGACCACCGTGCCAATGGTAATTGACTTATGATAATCTTTGTTCAAGTTTCGGGTATAGTGAAAGCATCTCAGGCAGTATTTTATTTCATCTTCTCAGGAGTTCAATTTCCAATCAGGGAAGAGATTTCATGATAATCCTCCAATTGAACTATTCAAGAATGTGAGTTATTAATGCCTTCTGCTTTTCAGATCATCATTAGGGCTGATAACAAGAAGCACCAATGAACGACTGCCCTCTACTTACTAGTTCACCTAATTGGCTGCTCTAGCATAATTTGCAAACATTTGTTTTGTTACTTAATATTGTTTCTAATTGTTATCATTGGAGAAAATTGTATATGTGACACCTTTCCCTTTTGCTGAATCAGCTCTCTCTGGCATCCGAACCACCAGTGATTAATTCCGAGCCTAAAGTACCATGGTCTATCGGCATATCAGCAAAGGTTCCTTGAGACTTACTTATCAATCATATTGACAAAGTTTTAAATGAGGTTATTGAAATTCTTATTCTAAATAAACTCACTTTGTTACAAGGGTTCAAAAGAGAACAGATGGAGTAGTTTCCAACAAGAGAACGAGGTAAGCAAAGGGTCACTTGATATTTTTAACTTCAAGTTTTATGTTTAATCCTCAATTCTGCTAAAACTGTCCAATTGGGAACAGATAAAAAAACCTTCAAAACTGAGGCTGCCTCTGCTTGACGGAAAGCCACAACTCAGTGATGAGCTAAAGAATGGAGTTGGTATTTCTTCAGGCATTCACTGGTAAGAAATCGTTCGTCAATATGTACTTGTAACACTTGAGCTTATTATTATTAGTGTAAACCTGGTATGGTGATGATGCAGGGGTAAACCACCCATGTGGTAGTGTTATAGAAAAGGAACATGCCAATGATATTGATGGAGGGAATCAATTGATGTTCGAGTTATTAGCGCCATTTGATTGAGGCTGTCAAATCCATGCTGGGAAACCGACGAGTACATAACCTAGTCATGATTATCAAGGTCTTTGGTATACATATCCTGGTGCTTGAAATCACTAGACTAAATATAGAAGTGATTTTTTATAGCAATAGATGTTAATTTTGTCATAGGTGCATTGCCAACTGCGGAATACACACAGTTGAGTGTAATTTTCTTCAGTTCATAAATAAAGGCCAATATTGTACAGCGTGAACCAACCTTGTTCTATACAAACCGTATTCTATTCTTGCTTAGTAGGAAAATTATGTACTGTTACCAATATTTTCAAAATTCATGTTACTGAACTCTTTTGTATTTATTTAGTTCATTTAATATGAGCAATGATAGAAATTAAAAGGATTTCAAAGCATGAGAAAATAAGACCTTGCCATCATTCTTACCCGTTCAACTCTTCATATTTGTACATTTGTATGCAAATTAAACTAAGTCGGGTTTTTCCAAGTTACACGTACAATGTTAGTGCCGCTTTTGGCCGGCTACCTACTTTTTTTGCATGTTAACCAAACTAGTATAAATACCAGAAACATACATCATCACATTCACAACCAAATCAAAGCTAGCAAATAGAGCAGAGCCTACTCAATTGATCAAATATGGCCTCCAAATCAATCATATTCGCGATCATCGTTGCAGTGAATGCTATCATTGCTGCTCCAGCTTTGGCAACTGATTATTGGGTCGGAGATTCTGCAGGTTGGACATTGGGTGTTAACTACACTGCCTGGGCTGAGGGAAAAGACTTCTTCGTTGGAGACACACTTGGTATGTTTGAACTCGCCCTTCTCTTTCTGTTTATACATATATCTTACATGACATTTAATATAATTTGACCCACACTAATTCATCATGATCATGTCTTAAACTGGGCAGTGTTCAAGTACCAGGTGGGAACTCATAACGTGTTCAAAGTGAACGGAACCGCCTTCCAACAGTGCTCGAAACCACCGCCGTCGGAGGGTCTGATAAGTGGAAATGACGTGATTACCCTTGGGACCCCGGGGAGGAAGTGGTACATATGCGGTGTTGGTAGCCATTGTGATAATGGGATGAAGCTTGTCATTACTGTCTGGCCTGTTGCCTCCTCCCCGACTCCGGCCCCGGCCCCGGCCCCGGCTTATGGAGCTCAGATGAAGAAGCCTCTGAGCATCTGGAAATTGCTCAAATCTCACTCTTGATTCACTTCATTCATCTCTCTATACCATTGTTAGCTCCATCCTGCTAGTATTTCACTAATACTAGCTAGGGATGATCATATATTATCTTTTTTGTTTACCTGGTAATAATTGTACTTGTGTTTCTTTGAGGCGATGAGCATCCCTTATCACAATTTATTGAAAAAATGCATTTGAATTATAATCTTCATTAACAGCCCTTTTGTTTTTATTAGTTCTTTATGTTATTGGAGATTTTTTTAATCCTGCATATCGTGGATTATTAGTAAATCTCCGAAAATTTTCCCAAGCCAAAAGGGTTTTTATCAATTTCAGGACACATTTCATGGAGGAGACTTGTCGATTAAATCATTTGAACTTCCTCATAATATATATACTTGGAAAATATGTGGGCTAGTAGTCTACAAGGTAATAGAAAATTAAGTTAAGATTATGTATGTTGCTCTAATGAAAAACCTAGCTCAGAATAAATAAATCCTAGCCTCTAGAGAAAGTTCAAAATATGTGTCAGTCATGTTTGTTGTTTTTTTTTAATCTAAAGTGCAGAATTAAAAAAAAGGTTAAAAAAAATGAAGGTATAAATAAAAACAGATTTGGTACAAATTTCAGAAATAATAAATAGATGTTCCTGTGTGTAACCTGTTGAAATTAAATCTATAAAAAAAAAAAAAGTGACTTGAGAATTTGAAAAACAATTTTCATCATCTAATGATCATCTTTAGAACTTAGATGTCAAACATTAATATGCAATTGATATATCATTCATACAATTAGGGCATCACAGGGTGAGAGTATTTTACAGAATTCATTGAGAATGAACCCACACATTACTTAGAGGTGGCAATGGGAATGGCAACAAGTGGCTCATCTTTCTGCAAGGTTATACCAAATCTATCTTTCATGTTCATATTCTCAGGGCTCAACCCATTGGGCAGCTCCCAATCAAAACCATGCACAAGATTAGCCAACATCACACTCATCATTCTCACTCCAAGGTTCAATCCAGGGCAGATCCTCCTGCCTGCCCCGAACGGGATATACGAAAAGTCCCCACCTCGGAAATCAGCTCCAACCTTCAAAAACCTGTCGGGTTTAAAGCTGGTTGGATCCTCCCAGTAAGCTGGGTCCCTCAAGATGGACCAGGCGTTTATGAACACCTGAGTGTGTTTGGGAATGGTGTAGCCATTGATCTCGACCTGCTGCTCGGCCCGGTGGGGGAGAAGGAGTGGTGCTGTGGGGTGGACCCTCATTGATTCTTTTAGCACTGCCTCTAAGTATGGAAGCTGGGGAATGTCTTGTTCTTGGATGACGTGGCCTGCCCTCATGTTTTCACACACTTCTTGTTTTGCCTTGGCCAGGATTGGCGGATTACGGAGGAGCTCCGCCATCGCCCACTCCAGGGTGGTCGTGGTGCTGTGGGTGCCTCCGATGAATAGATCCTGTCATCATTTGCATTTGCATATATTTATAATACTATTATTTTTAGATATGAAATGTTCTCATCTTATCAGCAATTTTGAACCATCTAAAACTCACGGGCGATTTTTGTTTTTTTAGTTCCAAAATTAAAATTTGAGAATTAATATAGAAAGAAATTGGAGGAGAGCAAGGTGGTAATATATAAGACTGTTTAGATTGGACTTGGTTGATTTGAAGTTTGGATGAGTTCACTCATGTACACATTTGGACAAGATTTGTAAAATCACACCTATTTATACTAATTATATCATGGAACCCTATAAAAGATATTAATGAAATCAATTTAAATCTCCATGGAATCTATCTATTCTTTATTCTTCATCATCAACTATTTTAACTACTCTATTTCCTGTATAGTACGTGCCTCAACAATGGATATATTAAAAATTAAACTATATTCCGACCACATGCATCAGTACAAACATATGGAATAAGTTCTTTCAATTAAATATCCAAAAAAGGATGACGATAGGAAACCAGCAAAACTAAAGTCATCATCGTTAATGTTTAATCAAAATTTGGCATCATATACAGCACGGATAATATGTAAATTATGCAAGTGGCCTGAAAAGCCTATCTGGTTGCAATTTAAACAATTAGTTCTTGAAATGATTATATATAGTGTATTCTAATTAATTAAGTACGTACTTTTAACCTAACTTTGCAACTCAATAGAAGTATCTTATCATTGCCGTCAATATGAAATGCACCTAAGTATACAAATAATACTGTCAATCCACCTTTCTCCTCCAAAAAAAACCTTACCAAACATGAACTACCTTAATTTAGCAGACAAGCTACACTATATGTAATATCTATCCTCAATTTGTATGAACATGCACGTATCAATAAATGAACATACCATGAGCAAAATCTTGACGTTCTGATACGTAAGTTGTTGATCAGGCCCATGGTGTTGAGTAAGATCAAGCAAAACATCGAGGAAATCCCCGAACCTTTCGGGCCCACAGGCCCGACGCTTAATACGCCTCCCGATGATGTCATCGAACAGTTTATGCAATCCATTGTAACAAACAATCATGCCCTTTCTGATGCCCTGTGGATCAAATGGCTTCAAGAAAGGCAAAAAGTCCGCAACATTAGGCCTCCCAGCAAGCTCCATCATGTTCGCGATCACCTCCTTCAACTCCTTCATTTCCTCGGACCTCACATCAAACATGTCGCCTGAGAACATGGTATTGGACAGCAAGTTCAACGTCGTACCAAACACCAACCTCCCAACGTTGACCCCTTCTCCTGCAACTCGAGCTTCGTCGACTTGTTTGATCATCTTTCGCATCATCTCATGCCTCAGTTCTCGCAGAGAGTCCAGTCTGTGCGCAGTGAAGACCTGGGTGTTGCAGATTTTTCGAAGCTTTTTCCAGTGCGGGCCTTGGCCCGAAGCCCAGACCATGGACATGTCGTAGTCTTTCTCAGCGGCCACAGCGTCGGGAGTGGGCCTGCCCAGGAAGGCCTGGTCGTTCTTTTGGAGAATTTGTTGGGCCATTTCTGAGGATGAAGCCACCACGACGTGGAGGAGCCCGAACTTGACGGTGATGAGCGGGCCGTAAGTTTTGGCTAGGCCGGTTAAGGATTCGTGGGGCCTCTCACCGATTGTGAGCAGGCTTCCAAGAATTGGGAGGCCTTTCGGGCCGGGTGGAAGCTTCTTCTTCTTGAATATGGAGGTTTTGGTGATGGTGAGGAATAGTAAAAGGAGTGGGAAGAGGAGAAAACCAATCATCTCCATCTTTTCCTGTCTTGGAAATTTTTGTTTACTGCAATCACTTATTATATATATATATATATACGGGGAAAATGTGCCATCACCATTTTTTTTTAAGGGGCGGCTGTCTGAAAAAGAAGACTGAGTTGCCTTTCTTCGATCACACAAAATTTAAGAAAATGTAGTTAATTCTTACTTTTTGCTTATTTTTTAATATAAAAATGTTTTTTTATACATTTTGCTTTATATTTTCTTTGTCATTTATAGGCTGCCAAATTGGATTGAGACAAACCGAAATGATAAGTAGACAACTTTGACCGGGATAGAGTGAGTACCTCATAGTGAACACAGGATCCTGATTGTGATTTACAGATCATCCACCACCATTTTTCACAATTCACGTATAAATTTATGAAAATGAGATAGGATCGTCTAACTGATATTATTAATGCAAGTTTTTGTATTTAAAAAAGGGTTAATTACACCATCATCATCAAACTATTAGTAATTTTGTACATAAATCACCAAATTCTTTTTTTGTTGCACTCGTAAATATAAACCATTCAAATTGACACTTAAACTACTAAATTTTTTTTTGTCGGAATACTAAACTTTTTTTTGTCCATTTTTCATCGGATTCTGACACATGACATACATAAGACCATAATATGCATTAAAAAATATCTTTTTAAACTATGTCATTGTCTAAATAATATATTTAATGAAGTCAAACCATATAATACCATAATATGCATAAAAAAAAGTGGAAATACCTCAGTTTACCCATTTTCGTATGTCAATGAACTTATTTACCCATTTTTTAAAAAATGTAATTTTTTTACCCATTTTTTGGAGCCCTCAACTTAAGTTTATATTTACATAAAGTGGAAATACCTCTAATATCATATCAGCATATTGTGAACACGATATTAGCATATCAGCATATCATGAACACGATATCAGCATTTCGTGAACACAATATCAGTATATCAGCATATCATGAACACGATATCAACATATCATGAACACGATATCAGCATATTGTGAACACGATATCAGCATATCAGCATATCAGCATATCATGTTATCAGCATATCGTGAACACAATATCAGTATATTGTGAATACGATATCAGCATATCATGAACACGATATCAGCATATCGTGAATACAATATTATATTTTGTGTTCATAATATGTTGAACCTTATCTGAAAACACGAGTAGAGTCTCTTAAATTCTTTTCTT
The DNA here is from genome assembly GCA_005771605.1 of Scutellaria baicalensis. NCBI lineage: Eukaryota > Viridiplantae > Streptophyta > Magnoliopsida > Lamiales > Lamiaceae > Scutellaria > Scutellaria baicalensis. The sequence continues at coordinate 19,235,612 of CM016726.1, forward strand.
ATGTAAATATAACTAAAATTAAGGGTATTATGGAGATTTCACTTTAAGGGCCCGTTTGGTTCGAAGGTTGGGTATGGACAGGATTGTAATAATTTCGGGCTTTTTACTGTTCATGTAATATAATTTGATGTTTGGTGTGGAGGTTTTTGATGTGGGTTTAGTTGTTATGTGTGTTTGGTATAAATGTTTATAAAGTGTATTGTTTAGAAATTTGTGTTTGGTATATAGGTTGGGTTTAATAAGTATGGTGCAATGACCAAATTACCCCTACACATATATACAAAATTTCTAAATTACAAAAAAAAGCATTTGCCATCTTCCACCGACAATTCGTCCCTGCTTCACTTCAAAATTTGGACAAAGATTTTGAAGACCTCCATTGAATTTAGAGAGTGTGCCTCCGGATCTGGAGTTCATAGAGCTATTTTTTGTGGCAACTCCAGCATCTTCGATCTTCAGTCCGTTCATGTTGTGTGAATCCTTTGGTTTGCAGTAGATCTGAAGACACCCCGATGGTTTCTCTTCAAACGGGCAAGAAAAGGTAAGCATCATTTCGAAATTTTTGTATGATAGAGGCCTTTTCCACATGAAATTAGATGTAATATTGTATACTTGAGTATAAATAATTCACATATCGAATTGAACCAAAAAAAGAACAGATCTTGTGTTTCTTCGTTCGATTCGAAATAGCTGATGTCAATCGTTTCTTATCTTTCGAGGTTTGAACAGAGTCAACATCGAAGAGCTTTGAAACGATCCGATTCCATTAAAGATCACATCAAATTGCAGGGGTCCTCAAGAAAAATGTCAACTAGGTAACAATGGCAGTGTAATTATGTTTATCATATTTTCGAAAATGGCAAAAATCATGAACATCATCTTGTTTGAAGTATTTCACTGACCATGTTCGATTTCGCACCTTCAATTTCATATGAACTACCCTAATGCTACGTTCATGTAATGAAACCGACATTTGGCCAAAGGTAGTAACTTGAATGGTGTTTTTTTGCAATTGTTCATGATTCTTGTGTTATAATGTGATGCCACTTAGCTCGAACTCAACTAATTGCCGAGGGTCGTGTGCGAATTGGAATCCCCCAATCGAGGTTGTGCATTGTCGACATTCCATACCTATGTGTGTCCACACTTCGCGGACAAAAAAGAATCCAATGCGACGTTTCATGTCTTGCCCTTTCCGTGGGGTATGATTTCATAATGTTGGTCTTGAAACATACTCCGTTTTACTACATGAAACTTGTGTTATAGTAAAACCATCATTTCACATTTTTGTTTGTTTGTCCACCCTTTTATATTGTCTCCCACGTAATAGGATGAGAGTTGTGGAATGTTCATTTGGTTGGAGCCACCGCTTGATGGTCGTGCAAGGGAAGTGGTGAATTCTTGCATAGAGAAGATTGAGCACTTGCAATCGGAAGTTGCCGTTCTGAAAGCCCGGGGAGAAAAGAGAACCACTCGAAAAATCTACTTTGCATGTGTGTGCACGTTCATCGTTGTTCTTGTACTTTCGGCACCTCTCTTCTATGACCATCAGTTTCATTCCAACGCGATATGTAAGGTGTAGCATAGGGTCACGTAGTTTCTGTAAGTATATTGTAAAGGAATGTACGCTGTATACGCTATAATCACATTTTGTCATCGCTTCTAATTTTGAAACCTTTTACACATGTATGCATATTGTTAGGTGCTTTAGATGGAGGTTTCTTTGGATGGAATGTGTGTTGTTATTTGAATTTGGTCATAGGCAGCATGAGTGTGTGCCTAAAACATCAAGTTGTGGTTTTGTTGTCATATGGACAGTAGCCCATGTTGCTGTCTTGCTCACTTATTCGCTGCCCTCATTGCTTTGATTTTCTGATTGGATTGAATTGAAAAGATATGTGAGCTTTCATACATGTTTAGCATACAAGTTCAAATTTCAGCTTGATAATTCAAAGTGGTTAGTACAAATGTTCATTACACATAGAAGTTGTAGACATCCCCCAAAGTCTAATAAGTCTCCAAACAAATCTACTTCGCATTAGTTTTCATAGGTACCACTAGGTAGCAAAATGGTTGTGCTTTACATACCTAACATGCACAACGTTCAAAATGGACATACGACTTAGATGATTCATAACATGTCTACGTTACATAGTTAAGTTCATGAGAATTTTGTCAGCTTGTGGAATGGTATTGGATCCGGCCTTTTAACTTTAGGGAAATACACATCAATCGTGTCCGCGCACTCCGGATCAAAGGGACCATCCTGGACAACAATTGGAGTGGATGGACCGGACCCCGTTTCAACCATCAGAACCTCAGCCGGTTGATGGACTTGCATGATCTTTGTCCACTCTTTGTACATCGGGAACCCCAACTCACGAAAGAGTCTCTGCTCCTCAGTCTCCTACAAGGATTGTGAATGACAAATGCAATTTAGTATTTGTTAGCTAAACTTGAAGTACAACGGTAATGTAAGTATAATGCGTGTTTGTTTGAAAAACTTTATTATGTGACATACCTTCTTTTGAAAGCTCCAGTACTCAGGCGAAATCACAACCCGATTGCGCTCTTCATTATATTTTACCCCAATAGTGTTGTTCACGTATTCGATGAACTTCGGCCACAGTCGGGTATTCGCGGCCACCCAATCCTTAACAAGAACGGCCGTCCATTTGCCATCGTCCGTCTCTGCCGCCATCTCACCCGCAAGGAGCTCGCACACATTCGTCAAGATGAGTGAATCTTTCAGATTTCTTTTAAACCCAACACGGAAAAACCGGTCCCCCAACTCAACGGCCTCATCATGGCTTAGTGTTTGGTAAAAATTCTTCATCTTTTTGTTCATCTTAGGCATCCTGCTAAAGCATTTAAAAATCCAAATAGATATTAAAATCTGCATTCCTATGAGAAAATCACATAAATGAATGCCTACCAAAGAAAAGAGTATTAAGACACATGTTCAATTGCCGATGGGTGAGTGAACATATAAAACAACTATGAATGCATGTGGGTTTATGTTGACGTAATTCTTTTAAGTTTGCCAAATATTAGTGATATATTTATTGTATGTCTATGCCATCAGTTGTATTCTCATTATATATGCCATTGCCTTGTTTGACCCATATTGCTAAATTAATGCAAATAGCACTTTTGGTGAAGTTTGTCATACATTTTAATAAAAGGCTGCAATGCAAAGTCTTGTCCAACAGAGAAATTGTCATGTAATACAGTGTGCATATTCATTTCATATGCAGTGAATGCACACAAATGTTGACAAATCCTATAAAAATAGATAAGTGAATCAACATTGCAAGATCATTTGCAACGCATTCAATGCAACTACCACTACTTGAGCAACTACAACGTCCATAAGTGCTTCCAAATTCTATTTATATATGTGTGCCGACAGTAACACAATTGCAAGAAATGACACTATAATTTTCTAAACAGTAATTTTTTGCCAAAAAAATGCCTCGCGTAAATGAGCATGGTCTAAGGCAGGAAGACTACTTCTATGATTTGGAGTGGGATGCTAAAGTTGTCGGCCTATTCGCCGAGGTCCTAGCCGACCAAGCAAGAATGGGAAATTTCAAGGTAGGAGGGAACAACAAGCTTGGAATTGAAACTGCACACTATGTGATCTCGAAGTTGAATCATAAGAACTTTGCCTTGAAGGATTGTTTGCGTCAAGTGCGTCTGCTACGCCAAAGACATGATACGTGGTCACGTATAATTTGCCGCGGTGACGTGGTCGTGCCTGAGGCAACAAATGAGGTTGCATGCAGCGACAAGGTTTGGGATGAAATTGTGAAGGTGATTTCAACTTTGCCTAAAACTCCTTCACTTTGGTTGAACATTGATGTTCCTATTCGAATAATTAATTGGGTTCCTGTGTCGTCTTTACAGGTCATGCCCTTCGCTTGGGCATATGCTAGCAGTGGTGAACCCTTGTGGGATGATTTGAAAGTCCTTTTCGGAGATCCGGGACAACAAAGCTGTGTGATAGCGTTGCCGGCAGTACAGAAGGATGTTATCGTCATATCAGACGATCAAGCTCACGTTCAAGCCCCAGTGTACACGCCCTTGACTGAGGTGATCACTATTTCGAGTGATGTTTCGGCAACCCATTCAAACACCTTGAAGAAAGACGTCGGATACGTTGAGAACAGTGATTCCGATGAAGATGGCTCCTTTCGGTCTCCATCGTTGACAACCGAAATGAGCTCTTCCACTCCTAACTCGAAGTCCAAAGGGAAAGGGAAGATGCCCGGGGATGGTTGTTGCAGGGCATTGTGGAAGCCCGCACCGAATGATGTGTGAGCCCCTTTCGACTAGGTGTTTTGTTTGGAAGTATGTGTACATATGTATTAAGTAGGTTTGGGCATATATGTTTGTGCCTCTCTATTTCCCTAAAAGTCTATAATGGCTTCTAATGGTCCTGCACATGCAATGTAAGTTGTATGGACCTATATGAATGTATGAGGTCTGCTCTGTTTGTGAATGTGAATATAATGTTTATCTAAATTTGGTAAATGTCATTTTAATGCAAAGGAGACACATGCAAGTAATGTACAGCTTGGGGTAATATGTCCAAATCCAATGGCCAAGATGGGTGAATTATATTTTTCCACAAACGAGAGTTGCATTTCAGATAATTAGTTTAGATTATGTACATAGTAGTACTACTTAGATCATCATGTCAGACTTTGTTTGCCACTACATACAAACACTTGTTTACAATTACATATGCATAAACGTCTTGGCAACTCCAGTGCGGTGGATGCATATATTAGCAAAATACGGCGTCAAACATGTACGCTCGAACTTGATACCCACATCGGAACCCGTCTTGGCTAATGGAGAAAATCACATTTTCTCTAAGATGTACCGAACAAGCACTTGTTTGGCCTCCAGTGGGACACTCTCGAAATAGTCAAGCTCCGTTTCATTCATGCACAGGTATAACCCAACATGCACCTTTGCGTCGAAGCAAGGAAAGTCGAGATTGTCCAACATCTTGTACACTTGTTTCCTTTTCAGTTTTTCCTCCATCTTCTGCTCCTTCTTCTCGTGCAAGTGTGAACTGAACTCAAATTTTATCTCATGCATTGTCTTGTCATGGCGGTCTATGTACACATCAAATTTCTCCAACAGTGGGTCTTCGTCGTTCTTAGAAATTTTTTGGGCTTTGGACTTGCCAGTTCGAGAGGATGTTTGTGAACTTTCAGCATTCCTCTTCGTTGTGAATGCAGTGGAGGACTCCTCGAAATTGGTTTGAGGTGGCATAGTGTGCGAGACGTTCGGCTCAGTATTGCCCGTGTTAAGAAAGTCTTGCATCGCGTCAACAAATCCAATGGCGGCCTCACCCGTTGCTCGATCCCTTCCGAAAATCTCAACCCAATCGTTGTAAAATGGCCACGTCTTGAAACGCATGGTTCGAACTGAAGGATCACTTTACAAGACACATACCAACATCCTTGTAATACGCAATTCCTGCACATATAAACACTCTTGATTAATTCGAGAAATAGGTTACCTTTACGTATGCATCCCATACATCATCTTGCACATCAATCATGAAGTTGGGTCCTAGTCATTGCTAGTTCAACAAAAACACTTTTTAGCATTGTGTATACTAAAACACATGACAGAATTTTGCGGGTATAAAGTAATAGCAATTACAAACAAACGCATGCGGTCTATGTTAAAGAAAATTCAGTAATATGCTAACGATTTAATGTCAAGAATTCAATGTCCTCACAACATAAGCTTCGGGTATCATTACAATCGTTTGGATGCCAAATAACACATTCTAGGAAGGCCAAAGTTCGAACATGTTACAACATAATTTCGTGGCATTTGTGGGTGTTATGTGTGCCTATGTGCCCACATGTCTAAGGAAATTCGTTCTCTTTGTGCTGTCCAAGAGTTCGACGACTCAACCTGCTCGACATACCCAAGGTCTTCATGGGGTTGGAAATCAGGAATGGGAAAGAAATCTGGCACCTCACACTCCATGGGGTCTATCGTGGCATTTGTGCGAATGAAATTGTGTAATAGGCAGCATGCCAAGATGATCGTATTCTGCACCTTGATTGGGTAGAAAGAGTTGCTCCTAAGAATACCCCAACGTGCTTTCAATAGGCCAAAGCAACGCTCGATGACATTACGGGCTCTAGCGTGGTTCAAATTATAATATTCTTGTGGAGTTTGTGGTACTTGTGAAGCATGTTGCCATTCTTGGAGATGGTATCTAACACCCCGATAAGGTGCTAGAAATCCATCTCCATTTGTGTAACCACCGTCACACAAATAGTAGTTGCCTGCCGAAGGAGGTGTCATTAGTTCGTATCACATAAACACTCTTGCACAGAATTAAATTTGCAAACCTATAGAAATTGTCTAAACTAACTTAAATATTATATACTTAGGCCTCCTTTCATGGAAAAATATTAAGCAATAGTGTTAATGATTACCGATTGGGATTTTCAGTCCCTTGGGTCTAGATATGACATCACGTAAGACGCGACCATCTGCAGCCGATCCCTCCCATCCCGTCAGCACATATACAAAATTCATGTTCCTATCGCATACCCCTAGGACATTGACAGATACGACACCTTTTCGGTTTCGATACCGTGGTTTATCGTGAGCAGGCACGAGTACAGGAATGTAAGTGCCATCTAGGGCACCAAGACACCCCTACAGAAGATGTCATATACGATCTCAGATTATACATACCATAGTAAAGCCTTGAAGATCCATAAGTATACTTCTGACTTTAAATGTCATGTATTCTCTAAGTAAACACTCTATATTTCTTCGAACTAGCAATTTAGAGGATTACCTTAAACCATTTCCAACGTTCAGAATCTTCATCTTCTGCAATCGGGCTAGGTTGAACCAAAAGAACGGTGTGCAAGGAAATCAAAGCTCGAAGGACGGAATGGAAATGTGTGCTTATTGTGTGACCACTCCTATCAAAATCATGCATGACAACTCGGTTCTTCTTATGGTGTGCAAGAATGGAAAGGAAAATTGACACTTGTTCAGGAATTTGTAGGTATCTAGTAGGTTGCAGACCCCCGAGATTTTCCAATAGAAAACACAGACGGGTGAATGTGTCACGACTCATACGAAGCTGGTTGATGCAAGTGACATCACTTAAGAGTGTAAGACTACGTATGTGCTCCAATTGTCGGGGTATTTTACTGGACACTAAGTACTTTTTAGCTCTACGGACCCTACGAGAGTTTGACCTTATTCTATGCCGCCTAAACATGTAAGCAAATGTCATCAACGTCAACAAAGACTTGAATCCAGCATTCATTGCATTGAGCGCGTTGGTAAAAACTTCAAAATCAGAGTCGTCCGACATTGCGTGTGTGTATCTAAGAAAGAACAGTGATGGCCGAATGTATGTTATTTGGGAAATTTAAGAAACGGTGGTAAATGACGTCGTAGTTTATATAAATGTGCCATACGTGCTAGGTTTAATCCTAACAACCAAGTATAAAACTTGTGGTTTTATGTAAAAATGATGAGATGCTTAGGCATTACGTTTATGGCAACTTATTCTAGCTTATGTTCAACATGATGACATTACATATGCATAGGGTATATGGTTTCATGATAATGCTAAATATGTATGCGATTTAAGTGTTGATATATGGCGATGTAGTGAACATTGAAACGTAATAGGACAAAGTACATGGACTATGATATGTTTCATGCATGATAGCAAAGTGGATTTAGATCAACAAATTAATTGCAAGAAATTTGTTTGACATGAACTTGCAAAATTGAATACCATCCAGTGAGGATCTCCTAAAACTAGCATATTTTTCACAAAACTTTTGCATGTGCTATTACTTTAGGCAGCCATTACTTAAATCGCATTTCAACTAACCAGCACGTATAATAATTCCATACATGCATCAAATTCCTAAAACTACAGCAAGCAATCCCAATACCTAGATCTAGAATTGGCAAAACTGAAGCATGTAGAGTATAATAATTCACTATGCAATTACAGTTTGGGGTAATATGCAGGCTGGAAGAAGATGAAACCTGTGTTTTGCGGGAAAGCAACAAGTGAGAGGTGTAATTAGCAGTAGTAATCTGAATTCCAGCACCGATGTTATAACTTGACAGAAGATAAGGGCCTGTTTTTTATGCATATTAACAAACCATATATTAGTGAAGAGCTTAGGGTTTGGAGTAATGTGCTAGATACAACACAAAAAGAAGTTCATAAACAGAGGGTTTCAAAAAAAAAAAGTGCAGAACCAAAGTTGGAGAAAATAAATGGAGTGGGAAAATCATGTTTCCTTACCCCAATATATGTTTATATACCTCTGCCTTAATTATAAAGGTATGCAGCGACATGAAATTCAATGAATTAATTACAGCTTTAAAAAGTGCAAATGTGAAACAAATAAGTTGTTTCATTATAAATATAGGCTGCCAACTTACTACTAATTGATTATACTGCTGCCAACACTTGTTAAATTCCGATGAAGCTGTCCACAGATGATAACTAATTAATAGGAACAACAAAAGGGCAAGATGAAATTGCTTATATATGAGAGTTGTTGTGATTTAACTTTAGGCAGAAATAGAAGCTGCATTAATGCCAACAATTCAACATGTAATAGACTGACAAGTTTCACCACTTTGTGATTGAAAACTAAAAAAAGGGAAGTTTGGAGAGTGGGTCTTAAAACACAATACAGTGGTTGAAGATGGAGGCTTTTTAACAACAAATTTAAGTGTGGAGAATAGAAAATTTAAGTGTGGAAAATGGATGTTCATACTCAGTGTGGAGAATAGAAAGGTGTAAATGAGAGACTGCACAACAAATTAACATTCAGATTTTGTGTGTCATTTCTCCCAATTTGGTATGCTGCAGCAGCTAGAATTCACTTCGTTTTGGACACTCATGCAAAATTACAATCATATAGCAAGGATTTCACATAAATTTCTCAAAGCTTTCAACTACAATCAACACAAAATTGGAGGTTATTGAACCAGTGTACTACCTTCACAAATTATTAGCAACAACAAACGGGTCCTAACTACAGATAATACCAATTTCTTAAACCTGCATTATCAATAATAATGTTAAAAAATGTCGACACCAAAATTTCCAGTACGGGTCGGCCGAATTCACACATTTCATTCCAAAATTTCTTGTCTAAATGCATCATGCAATGTATTCAAGGGTAATGTAAGGATAACCAAGACTTACTCAAGAACATTCATGGTTTACACTAGGACCCCCTAAGTTCGTCGCAAACTCCACGCTAAATCCCTAGAGATGAAACTGTCGAAACATGGGAGGAACGACATTACCTTGTGCAGAATGAGGATGGATTGTGCTTGGGTACTCCGATATCATGCGTAGCTACACTTCAACTCCATCGATCTTCTGTCATCTCGCATTTACATGGTCGGATTTTGAGCTATTTTTGGTGGAGGAACTCCAATCGATTTGGGGAAGAAGATGTATCTAGGGCATTTAAGCTTGATGGCAGATTTGTAGTTTTCGATTTAAGAAAGGGCAAAATTGAGAAAAATAATGCTACAGTAAGGGTTATCTCGTAAATTCCCCTGCAATTACTGTTGGGATAGTGTAAACCAGGCCCTAGGGGCCGGATTACAAGCCCGGCTCTAACCCAGCCTAAACCTTATGTACAAACCCGGGCCCACCCTAAACCCGGGCCCTAAACACTTGCACCAAACATGGGTTTAGGCTGGATATTAATACATGTCCAGCCTAAACCAATCTACCAAACAGGCCCTAAAAATTGGGTAAAAAAGTTATTTTTTTTAAATGGGTAAAAAAGTTCCTTGGCTTATGAAAATGGGTATTTTGGAAATCCTCCAAAAAAAAAAAAAAACCTCTTTAAAAATGTCATGTGTCGAAATCCGACCAAAAATGGTCGGGAAAAGGAATTTAATGGTTCAAGTGTCTATCACAAATAATTTATATACACCACTGCAACAAAAAAGGTTCATTGATTTATATGCAAAACCACCAGTAGTTTGCTGGTGTTTAGTGCAATTAACCCTTTAAAAAATGATCTAAAATTAATTAGAGAAAAATAAAGAAGAATTATTTAATTAGTAAAATCGTCCCAAAAAAAAAAGAAACTGTGAAAAATGAGGATGCATTTTCTTCATCTTCATCCTGCACATCTTCTTCCAGTTTCCAGGCGCATTCTCCACATCAATTTCTTTGCTAATTCGACCCATATTTCCTCCACTCCCACTCGACAGTTTCACAAAGGCACTCAAATTCTCGCTCCAAAAATGTCCTCCGACTCGACCTCAACTCAACTCACTCACACCATCGCCATCCCCTATCAACTCGATCATCCTCTCACCGTCGTGGCCGCCGCTGGTGTCTCAGAAACTGATTTCAGGCACGTATTTTATCTCAATTTTTAAAATGAAGCCCACATATTTAATCTGCTTTAAAAGATCTTCTTATTTGAAGCCGTACTGTACAGTGGTGAGGAAGTGATGCGTTTCTGGTTATATTTTATTTTTTATTTTAGCTTCCGAGTAAGCGGCATTGAATTAATCGAGTGGTAAAATATCGGAGTTTCCTGTGAAAAGTGATTCCTTGACTTTTTGTATACTATTATGAGATGTTATGCTCATGCCCATCCAGTTTGGTTGAGGATTTCTTATTGATGTCAGATGAGTACTAATTAGAGGCAATGCGGCCTCAATGAAGCAGGTTTCAAGTGATATTTAAATGCAAGCCCAGTTGAAATTGTTGGTTTACTTATTTAATCTTTGGGTGAGTTGGGTTGTTGGGGTTGGGAGTGTGTGTGGTGGACTGAATGTACTACCTATAGAAGAGGCAAAAGATTGTATCTTTTGGATTTCTCTTAGGATGATAGTCGATAGATAGCACTTCCTTTCATGGAACGAGATGACTGTCTGAGAGCACGAACAATAGGCTTAAAACCAGAAGTAGATGTCCAAAATTAATGCATAATATTTTCCAATGTTGCTGGCTGGGAGACGAGATATTAGCTTTTTTGAGGTTCTTTATTGTCCATTTTTTGCAAATTCGAGTATGTCTCTTGTGGCTCTGAAAGAACATAAACTTATGGGCTGAGAAAGCACAAAAAGCCGGTTGGAGCGGGAGCAAAATCTTATCCTCATGTGTAGGAAAATGGAAGTGATGAATGCTGACAATGAGTTTTCAGGTTTTTGTTAAGACACTTGCTAAGCGGTTGTTAGTTTGTTAGTTGACCCCTAAGCTAACTGCATACGTACTATCTGTATTCTTTTGTCATCAGAATTCCCATGCTGAGGTGCCTCATGACTATTTGAAACTGAAATCTGTAACGTCTTTGTTTTTTTGGACTCATTTTCGTTGGTATATTTTGTTCTTTTTTTAGTTCATATTCCATCAGTTATGAGAATGAGAAGTTGGCGACTAGATTACTGTATCTATATTTTTATCAACCTTTTATTGTGTGGACATTTATTTGATACTTGTTAGGGGGATAGGTGTCACTTAAACATGTGCGTGCTATGAATATGAAGCATTTTAAACAGTTTACAGAAATATAACTAGCTCCATTGTAATAGATCATGTATTTGTTGTTTGTCTGGATTCACCGAGTCATTTTCTATTGTAGGAATGCCATAGAATGTACTTTATTCAAACAGTGGTTGAAGAACATTGAAACAGAAAGTGGACTGCTTTCTGGTGGAGCAATGTATGTTAGACAAGTGATCATTCAGGTTTGTGCTAACAAATCTCGATCTGTTTTCTCAAATTTTGAACTATTATTTTTCTCCAGTGGGCTAGGTTTTCATATGATGTTTCATTATGCTTAAGTTGATTATTTGCTTTCTTTTCATGAAGAAAATTTGTGCCAATACTTCTTTTGACATCAGTTTTTCAGTTTTACATGGTGCTGATTTGTTGACATGGTAATTGAGGTCTACTAGATGAGCTTGATTATGCTAGAATTCATTGAGTCGATTGAGGCGAATATTTTTTAGGCCCCAATCAATATATTTTCTATTGTTCTCTTGGAGAATAATAGTGCTTTAATGTTTTGTAACATATGATGTTTCTTGTAGGTACTAATTTGTGGACATTCTTTACGTAAATGATTTGACTCTTTTTCTTAGCTTCCAATGCCACTTTCTATTAAGGGTGCTCATGAGATAACTAGATAAGTGATGGATGTCTTGAATTTTCCTTGTTATTGAGGACAGACTTTCTCTTCAAGTTGTCTCACTACTTCTAATTTTGCTGACAGAATGTAGATATGTTTGGGAAGCGTGTTGGATTTTTGAAGTTCAAAGCAGATGTAATTGATAAAGCAACAGGAAATAAGGTATCTCCTGTTTTCTGCAATAAGACTTTCTTGACCAATGCAACTGGATCTGGCTCAATCTAACTCTTTTCTCTTTATCCATTTAGTCTTATTATTGAGTAAAATAAAGTGAAAGTGATTAATGGATCTTTTGGTTGGACAAACGAGTAACAGCCCAAATGATGATTGTTGTTTACATTACCTCCTACTGGATTTTGCGTTGGTTATTAAGCTATAATGAGTTAGTAGGTTCCTAAAAAAGTTTAGTAAGCTTAGAGTCATCTACTCCCTGAAAATGTAAGAAGTATAACAATTTGACAATATTTGATTTTTCCTTGATATGACTGCCCATCTAGGATTCTGTAGTTTATTTGTACACAAACATGGACAGGTTCCGGGCATTGTTTTTGCACGAGGACCAGCTGTTGCAGTGCTAATCCTTTTGGATTCAGATGGAGAGACCTATGCAGTGCTGACAGAGCAGGTATAAATTTTTTTTTTTAATTGTAAGCTGTTAACTGTAAACTTGTACCTCATGAATTCTGATCTTCTATGAACATGGAAGGTTAGGGTCCCTGTTGGAAAGCTTGTATTGGAGCTGCCAGCTGGAATGTTGGATGATGGCAAGGGTGATATAGTTGGAACAGCTGTTCGAGAGGTCTCTCTCTCTCCCCCACATTTTCTTGCTCTTGCTCTCCATCTCTGTAATAGTAACGGAATAGTCAGCTTCTTCATATATGGTCCATTGGACTATCAGATGTAGTGTAGTACTCATGGTTTCATTATAAGTTAGTTCCAATTGATCTCAAGAATCAAATTGTGCACTAGTTCAACATCTTGTTGTACATGAGTTCAGAACAGGTCGTTGAATTGACTCAACAGTAACTAGCATCACTAGGCACCATACATTATTTTCTGGATCATTGATATATGATAAAATATCCTTTAATTAATTGCCTCCCTAACCCCACTCCTTGAGCTGATCAAGTTTTTTTTAAAGAGTTCATGTTAGTGGTTGTTAGATAAGAGATGGAATGCATTGCCTTGCAAGTGAATCTTTAAATGCCTGCCCAAAGTGTCTGTTAGCTTCATAAGAATTTTATCGAGTTATCCAGGCTGCTTCTTTTGAGGTTAAGTCTATCTGGTAAGAGCATTCTGTTTTTCATGACACTTGGGAACCACTTTATTGAATTGAATGTTCTTAAATAGCATCACTTACTGTTGATGAAGTTGTAATGATTTGAGTTATGCCTGAAATATCAAATTTCTGATGTGATGACAGATTAGATGCAAAATCTTTCCATGCACTTAAAATAGAATGTCTAGGCAGTCGTGCTTTCAGTTTCACTTCTTTTATCGGATGTCTGACAGGTTGAGGAGGAGACAGGCTTACACTTAAATCTGGATGATTTAGTTGATCTTACTGCCTTTTTAGATCCATCAACTGGATTTAAAGTATTTCCATCTCCAGTGAGTACTTCATCAATCTCATATTTTCTCCTTTATTATATAACTTATAAGTTATATCCCACTAATAGTTTGGATAATAGGGTGGATGCGACGAAGATATTGGTCTGTTTTTGTACAGAGGAAGTGTAGACAGAGAGATCATAAGAGAACTACAAGGGAAAGAAACAGGTTTACGCGATCATGGTGAGCTTATCCAGGTTCGTGTAGTTCCTTATAAGAATCTGTGGCGAATGACACCCGATGCAAAAACCCTGATGGCAATTGCTCTCTATGAAATGGCCAAGAGAGATGGCCTTCTCAAAGATTGAGATGAATTCTTATCAAAATTTGTCAGTATTAGTAAGTTAACAAGTCATATGTCGTCTGTCTAACCGCTTTTTATTTGGTAATACAGAAATAAGATCCATAGAAGCCCTGATTTTCAACATCACTTTTCTTTGTCGGAATATAGTACATTTATCACTTGAATTGAATTACGGTTCATTGTCGCATTTTAGTACATAAAACCTGTTTTTTTTGGTCACAATGTAGGTACAAAACTCAAATACACCATTTCCAAGATCGTAAGAAAAACATAAACCTCCACTGGGTGCTTTTTATATATTCCAAAAATATTTATAATCTCATAACAATATACTGTAAATTACTACACCCTTGTTCTTTTTTCTCCATGAATTAGACAAGTTGTCCCAAGACTAAAGTACAGTTGTATAGAGTTCGCATAATCATGCACAAATTCAGCATGTTGCTTAAACTTTGCTGGTGACAAAATCAGCATTGGTTGCTTCCCAGATAGTAGTGCCATCACAGGTGCAAAGGCTTTTGTAGTTCTCACCAACTCCTGCACTTCTTGCAATTACTGCTGCTGCAATACCTTCATCTGATTTATCTTCACTTTTGTACACTGCAATCGATCTTCCAATAAGATCAACAACTCTCAACTTTTCCTTTGCCCCTGAATAAAATGCCTCCCCCTTTTCATTTACGTCTAATGTTCCCAGGTCACCAAGAGCCTGAAATCTCGGATTGATCAGAAATATACTAAACTGTGGTTTCATAGATAAGAAACAGAGAAACCTCAAAATATTGACACCACAGATGCATGAAATCGTCAGCAAAACTAGCATGTTGTTAGGAGAGTAGGAACATGAGACCAACCTCTTTTTCATTGCTGGTGGGATTGAACACTTTACCAGTGGTTGCAACGCCCTTTGTCAGATCACCAAATTGATTGATGGACCAACCATGCTTTCCAGGGGGCAAACCACTGAAGTTAGCTTCTATCCTTGCCAGTTCCATATTCACTTGAGCTAAGCGGACCACACCAAAAATTACTGGACCTTTAAATTCAGCCACAGCAGCTGAAACTAGAAAATCTGCAATGCATATCAGTTTTGGAAACTCCATTAGAAAAGTACAACCAGCCCAAGTAGTCCTTTACTTCCACATTAATGAAGATAGAAAAGAGAATAACAAAGCGAGGATATTCAAATGAAACTGGTTTTCAGGAGAACCAAAAAGCACCAAAGGGTTATTCGACACAAAGCTCAACAAATTTAGAATTAATAGATGTGGTTGTCCGATGCCATATAATAAGTTGTGGTGTGCACACAGAGAAGGGGGGGGGGGGGGGGGGGGGGAGGTATAGAGGAGATGTGAAACAGAAGATAATAACTTACCATCTGGTTGGCCCTGTCCAATTAATCTGGCTTTCCGACCAGTCTGTTCCAAGGCTTCTGTCAAGGTCTTCACAGGTGAAGTTCCAAGAATCCTTACAACTTGATTGGTTAAGTCCACATCCACATTTTTAACACCTAAAAGTTGAACCAATGAGCAGAATGTAAAGTATAAAGCAAGAATGATTAACCTACAACTGGGAAAAACAAGCAACATTAGTACATTACTTTCTCAGGTCCTCACCATCAACACTCTGCAACTTAGTCTTGACTGAATTAACACAGCCCTCGCATTTCATATCCACCATAAATTCAGCCTGTCCATGCAAACTAAAGAGTAAGACATAGTGATGGTGGTGCATGGTTAAACTTCCAGTAGATAATAATGATTTGAACCAAATGTATTTTCAATAAGATTCAAAAGGAGCCAATTTCTCTTCCCACCCCTGGCTGCCCCCAAACCTTCAAAGAAAACAAAACTGAAAAAGTAGATCAAAATGGATAGAACCCAACAGAGAAGATACAGAAATGAAAAGAACTGAAGATAGACGATGAAATGTTTAGCCCTTCAACCAATGCCAAGAAACATGTGCACAGACATGAAAACAAATAAATAAATATCTGTTCCATTAATGACTACATGCAAAGATACTTAAAACAGAAGTCTTGATGCATGTACAGAGTCACAACATGGATAAAGTATGCCCAGTACACGAGACATGTAGATTTTTAAAAAAGAAAACAAGCAAGGCTCGACATTGCTACTGAAGAAATCAAACACACACATATATGTGCAGGTGAGAGTAAACTGAGAAGCACAGAAAACATAATAATAAAATACGTCTTTATTGTATCTTACAATCTAGGCATACTAAAGTGATTGGTAAGAAATTGGTGCTCCTTGAACATCCAACTTGACAACAATCATATAGGTTCATTCCCATAACGGCAAATTAATTAATAAACAGCACTTGTTCTACCCTCGATGAAGTATTAATCATTTGACATTATCAATTGAAAGTGAACTATCATAATTGACACTAATTCCACATAACTCAAGAACTGAAACAACAGTAAATGAATTAATCAACCCAAATAGATGCAGCAACCACTTCAAGATTACTAAACAAGAGAAACAAAACTCACCAGTAACTCCGGCAATACGGCACCGTTCTGCAGCCCAAATTCAAGAAAGCACCCATAAGAAAAAAAAAAAGGAAAGTCAAACTCTAAAAAATAATCTAATTGAGCAAATTTGAACACCGGAAAACAAAATTAGAACCTGGGTTTGTTGTTTCTGATCCATTTCAACAACAGGTGAGGATGGGCTCTCAAAACCCTTGGCAAGACCCGATTTTGGGGGTCTGGGGATGGAACAAGAAGACAAACTGAGAGACCCAAAAGGTAAGTTTTTTGAAAGCTTTGGGAACGAAAGGGAGGACTGTGGATCAGAAGGGGATGAGGAGATGGAAGAGAGAGCGAAGGCTGCTGGAATTGCAACAGTGGCTGCTATGGCTGTTGTTTTCGTGGTCACCACCGACCTTAAGAAAGCCATTCTTATGCTTTAATTTCCCTTTTGATTCATGTGTGTGCCTTCTTCATTTTGCGCAGCCATTCTAGAATGTACTGCATTGTCTTTTGCTTTGAGATAATTTGGAGTTGGAGGAACTTTTTGTTTCATTTTATGATTTACCTTCCCATAAAAATAAGTAATAAAAATTCAATATGTTCTATATTATTATTTTTATACAATAGTTGTTGGTGTGATGTGCGATTTAGTATTCATTATAGTAATATATATAATTTATAATATGATAATAAAAATAAACAAAAGAAATAAACCGTAAAAATATGGTAATTGTATCTTAAGTATAAATGTATAATACTGATCCTATACAGTATCATGATATTGAATATTACCTTGACAAGAGGAAAGAGTTATTTAATATAATTCTTGAAATTTATTTAATAAATAATATGAATAACTTAATCTTATTTTCTTTTAATCTAGGGTTCATCTATGAGGAATGCAAGTATGTTTAAAACATCACTATTCCTTAAATCAATTATGCAATTTGCCGACACATGACATTTCTCTTTATAAATATCAACTCTATCCTAATGAAAAGAAATCTTAATCCTAATTAATAATTTTATCATGACTGCAATTGTGTTTGACTATTCTCAAAATTTATCTACCACTTAATGGTAGCTTCTTATACTCAGCATACTAGTCATCAACTAATCACGTCGACAATTATAGATAAAATAAATTTGTTTGTTAATTTTGAAACTAGTTAATTAATAAACGAGTAGCCACATATTTAACCTGAAATGCAGTTTATGTAAACAATTTTTTTTGAACTTAAGTGAGGCGATTTGTACGATTATAAACATATATTATGTGAGTTAGATGACATGATCAATATAAACTTAATGAGATTAGGTAATTGAAATATAATATAGAAAATCATTTGTAAAAGGAGGAAGACCATCGTTGATTAATCGAAGAATATGCCCGGAATTTCTTATGTGGACCCCATTTTTCTAATGAATCCACTATTGCCCTGACAAGCTTCTAAAGAGGTAGAAAATCAATTATACCATTCAACATATGGAAATTTCATTATATAGCGACTGCTCTTAAGACAATTCTTACACGGCAATTAAAAAAGTTAGAAGAATGCGAATACATAGGAGATGTTGTATTAATACCACTATATATATAATCACATCACAGAAGCAAACATTCTTCCATGCACAAAATCAAAGAACATGGCCTCACTATTCTCCACACAAGCTTTCTTGGCCTTGCTCATTCTTCTCACATCAATTGCATTTGCAATTGATGACACTAATCTAGATCTAGACACTTATATCGTGCACGTGGAGCCATTAGATGGACAATCTATCTCTAATTCCAAAGAATTAGAGAGTTGGTACCATTCATTCCTAACCACAATCACATCAAGCTTGAAGGGACCTCCAAGAATGGTGCACACATACAAAAACGTGATTAAAGGCTTTGCAGCCAGGCTCACACCTGATGAACTGGAAATGATTCAAGAACATCAGGGATTCGTGCATGCAAGGCCTCAAAGAACCCTCTCTCTACACACAACCCACTCTCCCAACTTCCTTGGCCTTCACCGCGATTTCGGCTTCTGGAAAGAGTCCAACTATGGAGCAGGTGTTATTATTGGTGTGATCGACACGGGTGTGTTCCCCGATCACCCTTCGTTTAGCGACCAAGGAATGCCACCTCCACCTGCTAAATGGAAGGGGAAGTGCGACTTTAATTATACTGCTTGTAATAACAAGCTTATCGGAGCAAGACACTTCAAGATCGGACGTGGGACCCCATTTGATGAAGATGGACATGGCACTTACACTGCAAGCATTGCTGCTGGGAATTTCGTGCCTGGTGCCACTGTCTTCGGACAGGCTAACGGCACAGCTGTTGGCATAGCCCCTCGAGCCCACTTGGCTGTTTATAAGGTGTGTTCTAGTGGTAGAGATTGTTCGGAAAGCGATATGCTGGCGGCCATGGACACTGCTATCGAAGATGGTGTTGATGTACTCTCAATTTCTCTAAACTGGCCGTTCTCGACCCCTTTTACCTTTGATGCTCTTGCTCTTGGCGCTTATAGTGCCATGAAAGCCGGCATATTCGTGAGCAGCTCGGCCGGCAACGCAGGACCATCGTATCGCACGCTGACAAGTGAGGCACCTTGGGTTCTTACAGTGGGTGCTAGCACCATGGACAGAAAGTTAAGAGCAGTAGCAGTGCTTGGAAACGACGAGGGAATAGAAGGTGAGACCATCATTCAGCCCAATAACTTTTCCAAGGCATCGTTGCCTCTTGTTTACCACGGGAAATCCCAGTTCTGCAATCCGGGGTCACTGAGAAGAGCCAATGCTGGAGGAAAAATATTTGTGTGTGAAAGAAATGAGTCATCACTTACATCACCTACAGGCCTTACGGCCATAATCAGAGCCGGTGAAGAAGCTGGCGTGGCGGCTATAATCCTCTTGAGTCAGGAGTTTGAAGGTGTAACCCAAAGTCTCTTCCCTATACCTCTTCCAACAGTTCAAGTCAGTTATGGCAACGGTTTGAAGATCATAGCTTACATAAATTCAACATCAGAACCCACGGCTACACTGTCATTTAAAGGGACAGTAATCGGAGACGATCATGCCCCAACAGTGGCTTCATTTTCCTCAAGAGGGCCTAGCCGCCAAACCCCTGGAATTCTAAAGCCAGACATTATTGGCCCTGGTGTCAACGTCCTTGGTGCTTCGCCTGTTTCCATTACCAGAGGGAGATTCTTCTTAGGTTCTGGGACCTCACTATCTTGCCCTCATCTAAGTGGGGTCGCCGCCCTGCTCAAAAGCGCGCATCCTGATTGGTCACCAGCTGCAATCAAGTCTGCGATGATGACCACAGCTGACGTCATGAATCTTGGGAAGGGCCTCATCGAGGACCAGGACCTTGAGCCCGCCGACGTTTTCGCCACAGGTGCAGGCCACGTGAACCCTTCCAGGGCTACTGATCCAGGACTCGTGTACGACATTGAGCCCAAGGATTATGTTCCTCTTCTGTGTGGATTGGGATACACAGACAGGGAAATGGGTATCATTACACAAGAGAAGGTGAAGTGTTCTCAAGTATCCAGCATTCCTGAAGCTCAACTAAATTATCCATCGTTTTCAATAGTGTTTGGATCAAAAGTTCAAGCATACACAAGAACGTTGACTAATGTTGGAGAGGCAAATTCATCGTACACGGTCAAGGTTTCTGCCCCTTTAGGAGTTGATGTTGCTGTTAAACCAGAGAAACTTGACTTTACTCAGCTAACACAAAAGCTGACGTATCAAATAACCTTCACCCGAGTACTTCAAGACACAAACTCCAATTTTACTCAAGGTTTTCTTGTGTGGACTTCCACTAAACATGTAGTTAGAAGCCCAATTGTCGCAATTATGCTTTGATTAGCTTGAATTAACATGCTTTTGGGCCTATCTATACTAGTATACTTCTATGTAAAATAATAGCTGTTTGGTTTGAAAAATCTAATATCTATATATCAACAACTTTCAATTTGTCTACTTTTATTTCAAATTATTTTTCTTATTGAGTTTTTCTAAGTTTGAGATTTGTGTAGACCCCACATAGTCATTTGAAACCATTCATTTCATTTTTCACCCTAAATACGAATTTTCTATTTATTAATTATTTTAGTATTGATGATCTTATAAAGATTTCCGATAAAAATTCTCATTAAATGGAAAAAACAATGGCATTCTAATTGCTAAACATAAAACAACTGTTGTACACCAAATAATAATTTTCTCCTCAACAAAAAAATCCGTTGTCTCATTGTGAGGAGGAACTGAGTCCCCAACATCCTATACGGCTATTTTCTCAAATACAACTTGGAAAGGTTAATTCATCAGAATTTAAAACTAATGAAAATGGTGATTCAAACATGTAAGACGTACACAAAAACTCACCTAAGAATAATCGATTTATGCTTTTGTTTCTTGTAAGGATCAATCCGCGGACATCACAATCTGTTGATCAATACCGGCCCAAACCTCTTATATATATTCATGCAAACTAACCAACTAATTCTTCAATTCTAACCATGGCCAACAACAATTTTACATCATTCTCAAACATGGCTCTAGTCATGTCTATCGTCACCATCATTTCCATGCTAATATCCATCCCAGTCACAGCTGAGAGTAGCTTACAAACTTACATTGTCCACGTTAACTCAGCCAAGGCCCGAGTTTCGGCTAACTCAGACGATCTAACCAGCTTGTACGAGAGCTTCTTGCCAAAAACCATGGCAGGCGAGGAGGATTCGACTCCGAGTCGGCTCGTTCATTCTTACCGCAATGTGGCGAGTGGCTTCGCAGCAAAGCTATCAGAGAAAGAAGTGGAAGAGATGAGGAAGATTGATGGATTTATCAGAGCAACCCCACAGAAAAAACTGTCTTTGCATACAACTCATAGTCCTAATTTCTTGGGGCTTTACCAGAACTTAGGCCTTTGGCGGGGCTCAAACTATGGAGAAGGCATCATCATCGGAGTTTTGGACACTGGAATTACACCTGGCCATCTGTCTTTCGACGATACGGATATGCCACCGCCACCTGCCAAGTGGAAGGGGAAATGCGAGTTTAATGGCACAATGTCGTGCAACAATAAGCTCATCGGTGCCGCGAATTTCGTCAGCGATCTTCCAGGGCCGCCGATCGATGATGAAGGCCATGGTACTCACACTTCCAGCACGGCTGCAGGGACATTCGTGCAAGGAGCCAACGTTTTCGGCATGGCTAATGGGACGGCAGTTGGCATGGCGCCCCGAGCCTACGTGGCAATGTACAAGGTTTGTGCTGTGGATGGCTGTTCTGATGCTGACATATTGGCAGCCATGGATGCCGCCATTGATGACGGGGTGGACGTGCTTTCCCTCTCTCTCGGCGGGCTTTCTTCTGATTTTTACGATGATGGAATTGCCATTGGTGCATTTGCAGCAATCCAGAAGGGTATTTTCGTCAGCTGCTCTGCAGGCAATGGTGGGCCATCTACTTCTACCTTGTCTAATGAAGCTCCATGGATTCTTACAGTAGGTGCTAGCACTACTGACAGAAGTATACTTGCTCCAGTAAGTCTGGGAAACGGACATGAATATTTCGGCGAGTCACTTTTCCAGCCCAGCGATTTTCAATCTGAATACCTACCCCTGGTTTATGCTGGTGCTGACGGCAACGAAACGACGGCGTTGTGTGGACCTGGTTCCCTGGATAATCTCGATATCAAAGGGAAAATTGTACTCTGCCTGAGAGGAGGCCGGATTGCACGAATCGCCAAGGGACAAACCGTGAAGGACGGCGGCGGCGCCGCCATGATCCTGATGAACGACGAGGTCGACGGCTTCAGCACTATAGCAGATCCCCATGTTCTTCCAGCCACACACGTCAGCTTCTTTGTCGGAGACTTGATCAGGTCGTATATAAACTCAACAGCAGCTCCTAACGCAACCATCCAATATTTCGGCACGGTCATAGGAAACACACAGGCACCAATGGTGACATCGTTTTCCTCGAGAGGGCCAAGCCTGGCCAGTCCAGGGATCCTGAAACCCGACATCATTGGCCCCGGCGTCAGCATCCTAGCCGCCTGGCCGGAGTCTGTCGACAACGTCACCAACGAAATCGCACCTTTCAACATGATCTCAGGCACCTCCATGTCCTGCCCTCACCTGAGTGGAATTGCAGCACTGCTCAAAAGCACGCACCCTGATTGGTCGCCTGCAGCCATCAAGTCCGCAATCATGACAACCGCCACTCAGTTCAACCAGGCAAGGCAACCCATTGTGGACGAGACAAACCAGCGTGCCAACATGTTCGCCATAGGAGCAGGCCATGTGAACCCGCCAAGCGCAAACGATCCAGGCCTGATTTATGACCTGCAGCCAGAGGATTATATTCCCTACCTCTGCGGTCTAAATTACACAGATGCCGAAATCTATTCCATTGTTCAGCAGCCCGTGTCTTGCGCGAACACAACAAGCATAAGTGAAGCACAGCTTAACTACCCCTCGTTTGCTGTGGAACTTGCTGGGAGTTCTGCGAAATCCTACTCGAGGACAGTCACAAATGTTGGTGAGGCGAACTCAACCTATTATGCTACCACTGTTACTTACTCTAATAAAGTTGTCGTCCTTGCAACTGTGGAGCCAAGTGCTCTTTCATTTACCCAATTCAACCAAAAGATGACATATAACATAACCTTCGAAAAAGCTGGAGACAAGAGTGACTACGTCGAAGGAGCTCTACTTTGGAGTTCCACAACCCGCACTGTTAGAACTCCATTTTCTATCAATATGGTTGATTAAGCTACTATTTCCTCTCATTTTTAGATCCATATATGCTTGCGGATTTCAATTCAGTATTAATGTCATTCTCACCATACACCTGGTTGTAAAACACCATGCCTCAAATTTCTAACTCTTGTTATTCCAAAATAATTAATTCCTCTTCTTCTTACTTATTCTAATCATTTGAATTCTATATGTTGGGTCGTTCAGCTCACACTCTAGAGACAACACTCTAATAGACAACGGTTTTGAGAAAACCCTAAAATACTACACTTTGATCGGCCAAATTGAAAATGAAAAACGATCAACACACAAGAAATTTATAGTGGTTCGGCTCGCCTCATCGGCCTACATCCACTGTCAAAAGATCAAATGAATTCCACTATGAATCGAACGTCAATTGAAGCTTACAAGTGAAAACCCCAAATTCTAGGGTTCTTCGCTCAACTATCAACCCTAAACTCACAGCTCACAAATTACAATGCAAAATCGTAATTAACTACAACTGGAAATACATATATATATGGGTAGAAGAACCCCTCAATCAATTTGGATAGACCTCTTCTCGATCGCAACGAATTTCCGTTGAAAGAAACTGACTTGCGCCCAAGCCCTAGCCGTTGCGCCAGAACCCTAATTCATAACTGCCTTGAACCGGCAGTTATGACATTCTTTCCCGAGCCCGGTTCACCCCGAATCCGACCGGTTCTTCATGACCCGTTTCCGGTTCTGAGCTCCTAGAATTATTTCCGAGTTGATATGCTTCAATTCTCCTCCTCAACAAGCGAAATCATTCGAACCTGTTAATCTGTTCATCAACTAAGTTTCATGTACTTCGGTCCAGCTTCTTACCTGAACCAAACTCCTGCAAAACACAAACTTTGGTCCTGGAAGAACCTTAGTTAACATATCTGCTGGATTGTCAGCAGTCCCTATCTTTGTTGCTTCAATTATGCCTTTATCTATCAAGTCTCTAACAAAATGCATCTTGATATCTACATGCTTACACCTATTATGGAACATATGATGTTTAGCTAAGTGCAGTGCACTCTGATTATCACAGTGGATTGCTACCCTTTTCTGCTTAACAAATAGCTCATGGAGAATCCCTTTAAGCCATATAGCTTCCTTTACAGCTTCTGCCATAGCCACGAATTCAGCTTCGGTGGTGGAGAGAGCCACTGTGGACTGTTGCATGGCCTTCCAACTCACTGCTGTTCCATAGAGGTTGAAAACATAGCCCGTAGTTGATTTTCTAGTGTCTGGATTACCTGCAAAGTCTGCATCAACAAAACCTTCAAGAGGATTAGTAGTGTTAGTTTGCTGTTTAAAAACCAATCCTAAGTCTAAAGTTCCTTTGAGGTATCTTAGCATCCATTTCACTGCCTCCCAATGCATTTTTCCAGGATCAGCCATAAACCGACTAACTCTACTCATAGCATATGATATATCTGGTCTGCTACAGACCATGGAATACATCATACTCCCCACAGCATTAGAGTATGGAACCCCTAGCATATACTTCCTTGCTACTTCATCTTTTGGTTTCTCCTCAGCTGTAAGCTTAAATTGTGTTCCCAAAGGTGTAGTTACAGCCTTTGATTCATGCATTAGGAACCTCTTTAGTACCTTCTTGATATAATCAGTTTGGTACAAGAATATCCATCCTTTATTTCTGTCCCGCTTGATGTCCATTCCAAGCATTCTCCTTGCATCTCCAAGATCTTTCATTTCAAACTGTGAACTTAGCTTCTCTTTCAGTGCTTTGATTCTCTCCATGCTTTTGCTAGCTATTAGCATGTCATCCACATAAAGGAGAAGGTAAGTGTTAACCATCTTGTCCTCTTTCTGCAAGTAAACACAACTATCATAGTTGCACCTCTCAAGCCCAATGCTCATCATAAAGCTGTCAAACTTCTTATACCACTGTCTTGGACTTTGTTTCAGTCCATAAAGTGATATTCTGAGCAAGCACACCTTATCTTCATCTCCTGGTTTAGTGAATCCTTCAGGCTGGTTCATATATAGCACTTCATTCAGATTTCCATGAAGGAATGCTGTCTTTACATCCAACTGCTGTAATTCCATGTCTTCTTGGACCACCAAAGCTAATAGAATTCTAATGGATACATGTTTTACAACTGGAGAGAATATTTCATTATAATCTATTCCTTCCCTTTGAGTATAGCCTTTAGCAACTAACCTAGCTTTATACCTGATTTGCTCCTTTGCTGCTACCTCAATTTTTCTTTTGAATATCCATTTACACCCTATCAACTTCTTCCCTTCAGGTTTGTTCACTAATTCCCAGGTTTTGTTCTTTTCTAAAGATAATATCTCCTCCTGCATAGCTTGAGCCCACTTCTCACTATCCTTTGACTTCATGGCAGCTTTATAAGTAGCAGGTTCTTCATACTCAATTTCTTGAGCAATGCATAGAGCATAATCCACAATATCAGCTTGCCCATATCTGATTGGAGGGTTGATTCTCCTTCTTTGTCTATCTCTGGTAAGATTGTAGTTTGACAGGTCAGGAGCTTCTTCTTCCTGATTGGCTGGGTGATCATGATCTCTCTCATCCCCTGATTCACTCTCATCTGAGTCTGGATCCTCCTCCTCAGTTCGATTTCTGTCATCAGCTTGAGACTCCACCTGAATCTCAGTTTGGTGATGATCTTGATTCTCTTGAGGCTGAGTTCCTGAACCTGATGCTCCAGAATTTGATTTATATCCCATGATCTCCTCCTTAAACACTACATCCCTACTGATAAAGCACCTAGGTGTTCCAGATTCCAAACTCCATAACTTGTACCCTTTCACCCCATTTGGATATCCTATGAAGATACACTTGGTAGCTCTTGCTTCTAGTTTATCATTTCTAGTGTGTGCAAAAGCTAAGCATCCAAAAACTTTTAGAAAAGAATAGTTAGGAGTTTTAGAGTACCATACTTCGTTTGGAGATTTGAATTTGATGGTAGATGAGGGACTTCGATTCACTAAGAAGGCTGCTGTGGACACTGCCTCTCCCCAGAATGACTTTGGCAAACCAGCATCCAATAGAAGACATCTCACCCGTTCCAGGAGAGTTCTATTCATGCGCTCAGCTACACCATTTTGTTGGGGTGTTCCAGCTACTGTCCTGTGCCTTGTGATTCCCCTATCCCTGCAAAAACTTTGGAATTCCTCTGACAAGTACTCTAAGCCATTATCAGTCCTTAAGTGTTTAAGCTTCTTTCCGGTTAAGTTTTCTTGTTGTATTAACCATTCTTTGAACTTCTCATAAGCATCAGATTTATGTTTCAGTATATAAACCCATACTTTCCTAGTGTAATCATCTATGAAAGTGATGAAATACCTTCCTCCACCATGAGTTTCAACTCTTGCTGGCCCCCATATGTCAGAATGCACATAATCAAGAGAACTTACAGTGGTATGTATGGACTTAGGGAATTGAGACCTTGTTGCCTTCCCCAAAATGCATTGCTCACACTTAGGAATTTTGAGGTTGCTTCCAGTTCCTAAGAGCCTTTGCCTTGAGAGTTCCAGTAGCCCTTTTTCACCTATATGGCCGAGCCTCTTGTGCCACAAAGTTGCTTGATCTTCTTGACTCACAGGAGCAGCACCTCCTTCCACAGTAGATCCTTGCAATATGAAGAGCCCGTTTGATTTGATTCCTTTCATCACCAGCTCCCCAGCTTTTGTGACTTGAATCTCACCATTTTGTGTTCTAAATTCACACCCTGCAGCATTCAAGAGACCAAGAGAGATTAGATTTCTTTTTAGTTTAGGAATGTACCTGACTTTTGTCAATTTTCTGATTCTTCCATCATGAAGTTTCAGATTGATTGAGCCAATTCCTTTAACTCTACATGAGTGATCATCTCCCAATAGCACCAGGCCTCCCTCCTTCATCTCAAGATCATTAAACCACGATCTTATAGGGCACATGTGAAACGAACAACCAGAATCTAATACCCATTCGTTCTTGATTTCAGAAGTTAGAACACATAGCATATCCGCACTGTCATATTGCTCTTGTGCCACTGCCGCCTGTTGATTATTGCTATCTGCCATGTTCTTCTTCTTCCTCTCTGGGCAATACTTCTTGATATGCCCTGGTTTGTGGCAAGCAAAACACTTCCTCGTTTCAGAAGCCTCAGATCCTTGCCCAGAGAATGTGTTTTCTGATTTCGATTGCTTTTTGTTTTGATTCCCTTTCTTGAACTTCTTGGACTTCACATTTAAACCTTCACCAAGTTGCTGACTCTTCTTCTCCGTTTCATTCCCCAGAACCCTTGATCTAATTGCCATTTGAACCTCCTCAAGAGTAAGAGGTAAAGTTCTCCCATAGACTAGAGCATCCTTAAAGGATAGAAACGACTTTGGTAGTGCATTGAGTAGCAGTAAGGCTTTGTCTTCATCTTTCTGCTTCTCTTCCACCGTTTCAAGGTCGTCAACAATCTTGTTGAATTCGTCCAATTTCTCCAAGATTCTCTTCTCATCCAATATCTTGAAGGAGATTAATCTTTGCTTCAAGAACAACCGATTTGCGAGAGACTTCGTCTGATATAGAGCTTCCAATCTCCTCCATACTTCGAGTGCTGTCTTCTCCTGGTATACCTCGCGCAATGCCTTCTCCCCCAAGCACAGAATGATCGAACTTCTTGCCTTCTTACAGATCTTTGATTGTTCTTCCGCCGATAGTGTCGAAGAATCGCTGATAGCATCCTCCCATCCTTGCTGAATTAGCACAGCTTCCATTTTTGCCTTCCATAGTGTGAAGTCGCCACTTCCGGTGAACTTTTCCACATCCAACTTCATGCTTGACATTCTAGCGATCGGTGATCGGCCGGAATTCCCACAGACGGCGCCACTTGTTGGGTCGTTCAGCTCACACTCTAGAGACAACACTCTAATAGACAACGGTTTTGAGAAAACCCTAAAATACTACACTTTGATCGGCCAAATTGAAAATGAAAAACGATCAACACACAAGAAATTTATAGTGGTTCGGCTCGCCTTATCGGCCTACATCCACTGTCAAAAGATCAAATGAATTCCACTATGAATCGAACGTCAATTGAAGCTTACAAGTGAAAACCCCAAATTCTAGGGTTCTTCGCTCAACTATCAACCCTAAACTCACAGCTCACAAATTACAATGCAAAATCGTAATTAACTACAACTGGAAATACATATATATATGGGTAGAAGAACCCCTCAATCAATTTGGATAGACCTCTTCTCGATCGCAACGAATTTCCGTTGAAAGAAACTGACTTGCGCCCAAGCCCTAGCCGTTGCGCCAGAACCCTAATTCATAACTGCCTTGAACCGGCAGTTATGACATTCTTTCCCGAGCCCGGTTCACCCCGAATCCGACCGGTTCTTCATGACCCGTTTCCGGTTCTGAGCTCCTAGAATTATTTCCGAGTTGATATGCTTCACTATATGCATGCATCAATATTATGTAATGAAGAAGATATTGATGATGATGGGAGAGCTCTAACAGGCCATCATATGGGCTAGCCTTTGTTACCTGCAGGCTCAAATATATTTACGACATTCAAACATGGATTGGGCCTACGATAATATTTCACAATAATAGACCCAACGAAAAAACACTATGGCTTTAAAAACATTTTCAATATCCTTAAAATGTACGTTGAGGTTAAAGTAGGGATGACAACCATCAACTTGTAGTTTAAGTGTTTAATTTCCTACAACTTAAAATTCTTTTTTTCTTTTTAAAAATAACTTTCAATAAATAAATATCAAAAATTTCAAATATCATTAAATTGTAAATCTAGTCATTAAAGTCAAAGTATACAACCTAGCTAATCTAACAAGTCAACTTCATACAACTTAAAATATACAATATCTAACAACGACATCTACAAATTTATTAATCTAAGAAGTTAAATTATTAATTAATCCATTGGAATTGGGAAAGTGTCAAAGAGTCGAGAATGAATGTTATGAAAATATTTGAAAATGTTAAGATATTTATTAAGTCATACATATATATATATATTAATAAATAATAGTAAACACGAACACGGAATCCCCATTTCTTACAAAAAAAAATGGGGTTGGTTTTGGGGTTGAGGATTGAATGAGGACTTAAATACCATCCCTAATTTGGGGATTCACCGTCACCACCCCATTCCACATTTTGATTGGGAAATCTCGTTCCATCAACCTTGGTACCCAACGGGGATAGTTCCCGACTTGCCTAAAGCAATCCATGAAACATGGTTTCTACAACTATAATACCCTGAAATGTTTCTACAATTATAATAACCCTGAAAGTAGAATTTGGATAACAAAAACAGGTATAATTTATATTCTAATAAGATGAAGAACATTCTATTTTAGTACAAAATATGCTTTTTCAGCAAAACTAGTGTGCAGGCATGTGCAGTGTCTCTTATATGCCGGTTGAAGGAATTTATGCAATTAAATTAATGAAAATGTACACTTAAATAACTTGAAAAACAATATTATTTTCATCATTTCTTGGCATGTAATTGGTAATTAATATGGTAATTAAATTGTTACATTCATGTTTTAATTGATCGTACTAAAACAATTAAAGCTGAAAATTTGATCCCAAAAAAATTAAATTGTTCATCCAAGCCATCTAATCCAGAGGCCCCAAATATATATATTGAATCACTTATTATTATAACACAAATTCAAGTTGCAGAAAAAAGTAAAGCCACCAGCAAGCATGAATGGTTTATTCAATATTTTGTTTATTACCATGAACTTTATTTATTTTTCATTCATTAGAATCCAATAGTTGAGGGCCCAAAAGGTATATAAACTAAATGCATGATTAAGACTAGGTCAGATTAATAGCAATATATATATATATATATATATATATATATATATAGAGGTTGATACAGACCTTTTTCAACACATTATATCTGCATAAATTAGTTAGTTATCTTAGCTTTTCCGATTACCATTACTCGAATATGGAATCTTTCACTAGCTTGATGCAAAATTTCCACTTTTTATAACACTATTCTTGTTTTATATATGTACACACACGATTCTTGACTATATTATTAATGTGGACAAGTTGTTGTACTATATGGAGAGAAACTATTCGAAGTCACTACTAGAAATCACTCAAATTCCAACGGAACAATTCCGTTGGAATTTTGTAAAATACCGTTGGAATTTTGTAAAATTCTGTTGGAATTCTTCATTCCAACGGAAGTGGACCGTCGGAAAAATGGGCGTTGGAATTTAAATTCCGATGGAAATTCCAACGGAAAAACGATTCCAACGGAACATTCCAACGGTACTTTTCCGTTGGAATATACAATCACAAAAAAAATTCCAACATTATTCCAACGGAATTTCCAACGGCGTTGAATTCCGTTGGAAATTCTATTGGAAATTATAAAAATTCCAACGGAATTTCCAACGGCGTTGAATTCCGTTGGAAATTCTGTTGGAAATTCCAACGGTTATTATTTCCGTTGGAATTTCTGTTGGAATTTGATTGTTTTCTAGTAGTGAGTGGTCTGGGATATATAGATACTTATGTTTGTGGTAGTGTGATAATTGTCGTAATTGAAGATTTTTTACAGATACAACACTAAATATTTCATTCTATTATATATTACTTATTTTCTTGTTAAATAGTCTCAAAATCATGATACTGTATATATACACTGTGTAGCCGGTCTAATTTTCTTGAGGAAAATTGACTTGTTCCAAGAAAATTTATGAAATTTTAGGTGCCAAAATAAAATTAGACATATAATATTGTTAAGAGGATACAAATGTATGACTTTGACCACGTTTTGAAATTTAATCACATCTTTAAAAGATTGTAATTTGATATATATATATATATATATATATATATTTGCAATTCGATTTATGAGATAACTTAATTTTACACTCATGATTATTAGTTAATTCTATTATAATATTATGGGTGCCACATAATTGTGGGAGAGACAGTCAAATTTCAGAAGCCATATCATTATTAATCTCATGGATAAAATTATTTGATGTATCGGATTGCTAGAATTGAAAAATTCATGCATAAATTGCAATTTTTGAGAAACATATATATGATTAAAATTCTAAAACACTATTTATTTTATTTCTGACAATTAACCTAATTTTACATCAGACTTCAATTAATTTTTTAGATTAAGATATAATATGATGATGTCAATTCTCTTTACAAATAAATCATATCCATTTAAAACAATATACTACTTCTCGCTTCAACCATCCAAATCTCTCGAGCTTACACAAAAAACACGAAATAGGGAATTATCTAATCTTATTCTCTCATTTATTATAATGATTTCTCCAAGACTCCAACTCATTAAAGAGCTCGAATCATATTTGGCAGGCTGCAACATTCACATTGGATATTTAAGGCTAGAATCACCAATGAGTTTATTCTTTGATTTACGAAATTACCATGGTGAAAAATAGGAACATGAAAATGGGTTTACTTTCACTATTTTTTTAACTAAATTTGAATATTTTCTCAAAAAGAGAAAAAAAAAAAAAACTAAATTTGAATATATTTATTCAACACTTTTTTGGGCTCGTACCATTTAAGAATTACATATTACCCCGACGAAATTGACTAGCACATTATCAGTGTACACATGAAATGATGATTATTAAGGTTTAATTAAACATGAGCGAAGATAATATGTTGGCATCAGAGTTTTGAAACTTCCTTCTTTGCTATATAGTATCAGCATATATTCTTTTGCCGCCCAAAAATGATATAGCATCCATTTAACAAACTTAGTATATCTAAATAGTATGTGAACCTTCCCTTTTTCTTCTTATATATACATTTCCACTTCTCTTACAACTTCAACAAACACAGATTCAATCTCATCATGCCTCTCTATAGATTATTCTATGCTCTTTCTATCTTCTTCTTCTTCCTAGTATCTTTTGCCTCCGAAATCGAAAAGGATGAGTTGAAAACTTATATTGTTCATGTGAAGAAGATGGAGGGCCAAATTCAATCCCAATCCAATGACATCAAAAGCTACCACAATTCATTTCTCCCTGTTAGAACCACTGTTTCATCTTCTGATCATCAACAATTGATTTACTCGTACCAAAACGTGATCAGTGGCTTCTCAGCAAGACTAACTGCTGAAGAAGTTGAAGCGATGAAGGAGAAGGAAGGCTTCATTTCTGCAAATCCGGAAAGAATGTACCATCCATTGACAACCCATTCTCCCAACTTTCTTGGATTGCACATGGAAACTGGATTCTGGAAGCAATCTAATTTCGGCAGTGGAGTCATCGTCGGAGTTCTTGACACCGGGGTTTTCCCCGGCCACCCTTCCTTCAGCGGTGAAGGCTTGCCGCCTCCACCTGCCAAATGGAAGGGAAAGTGCGAATTCCAGGCCATGGAATGCAACAACAAGCTCATCGGAGCAAGATCGTTTAATTTAGCAGCAAATGCCTCGGATTCAGGGCCACCATTGGACGATGATGGACATGGAACTCACACAGCTAGCACAGCTGCTGGTGGATACGTACAGAATGCCAGTGTTCTTGGCAATGCCTATGGCACTGCAGCTGGGATAGCACCTTTAGCCCATTTGGCCATATACAAAGTCTGCTTCGGACCAGATTGCCCTGAAAGCGACATCCTGGCTGGGCTCGATGCTGCTGTGGAAGACAATGTTGATGTCCTGTCTATATCCCTGGGCGGGGACTCGACCCCTTTTTTCAATGACAACATCGCTATAGCCTCATTTGCAGCAGTTAACAAAGGAATATTTGTCAGCTGTGCAGGTGGCAACTCAGGCCCTTTCAACCAGACAATAACCAACGACGCGCCATGGATTCTTACAGTTGGAGCCAGCACAATTGACAGAAGCATTAGAGCCACGGCTAAGCTTGGAGATGGGCAGGAGTTTGATGGTGAGTCTGTTTTCCAGCCCAAAGACTTCTCTCCGGAGCTGTTGCCTCTCGTCTACGCTGGCTCCAACGGGAAGCAGGACTCTGCATTCTGTGCTAATGGATCGCTCGAAAATGTGAAAGGAAAGGTGGTGGTATGTGACAGAGGAGGAGGGATTGCAAGATTAGATAAAGGGAAAGAAGTGAAAAATGCAGGTGGCTTAGCCATGATACTAGCCAACCAGCTCTCTGATGCCTTTAGCACTTTAGCTGATGTTCATGTCCTTCCAGCCACGCACCTGCCTTATACTTCTGGTCTGAAAATCAAAGAGTACATAAACTCCACGACCACCCCTTCATCCACGATTCTGTTCAAAGGGACAGTGATTGGAGATCCATTAGCCCCAGCTGTAGCTTCATTCTCCTCAAGAGGGCCTAGCTTGATCACTCCAGGGATTCTGAAACCCGACATCATTGGTCCAGGTGTGAATATTCTTGCTGCCTGGCCCGTCTCCCTGGACACGAACTCAAAGCTCACATTCAATGTCGACTCAGGCACATCCATGGCATGCCCTCACCTGAGCGGCGTCGCAGCTTTGCTCAAGAGTGCTCACCCTTCTTGGTCACCAGCAGCCATAAAGTCAGCCATCCTGACCACAGCTGACCTGGTGAATCTGAAAGGAACACCAATTGTCGACGAGACTCTAACTGCAGCAGACATTTTTGCAACCGGGTCGGGTCATGTTAACCCGTCAAAGGCAAGTGATCCAGGCCTGGTTTACGACATTGCAGTGGATGACTATATTCCATACTTATGTGGCTTAGGCTACACAGACAAACAGGTTAGTGTCATAGCCCACAAGACAGTACATTGTACTACAAAAATCCCTGAAGGACAGCTAAACTACCCATCCATGTCGGTTTCACTTGGATCATCAACTCAGGCTTTCACCAGGACTGTGACTAACGTTGGTGAGGCTGTTTCCAACTATAAGGTGAAGATCGTCGCGCCGAAAGGAGTGAGCATTAAGGTGAAGCCTGAGAAGCTCTACTTCACAAAGGTTTACCAGAAAGCAACATATTCTGTGACATTTAGTCGTAGTAGCAACATTACTAATGCATTTTCTCAAGGGTATTTGCAGTGGATTTCTGCAAAACATAGTGTTAGAAGTGTCATTTCAGCCCACTTCATTTGAGGCACTCATTGATGAAGACACTTGTGATTTGTGGGGTATTTGTAAAAGAGTTGATTCACCAATTTGTATCACCGTTTAAAAACAGGGATATTGTTCTCTTCTGTGTGTAGTAATGATTATAAAAATCGCTCTTAATTAAAGCAATTTAGTGGTAAGGAATTGATTGTGTCTTATATGAGACCGTTTCACGAATCATGTTTCGTGAGACGGACAACTCACAACCATACTTTACAATTCACTTATAATGAAAATTTATAAATTTGATTCATGGACTAAAAGATTAGCAAAACTTTATTTTGGAACCTCTTGTAGAAAACAAAGATAATACTGCAAACGTTAGTAGAATTTCATTTACTCATTTAACAGCTAATTATATTCTCTCGTCTCTAAAATTCCGCACTATTTTCACTTTTCCTGTAATACTGACCTAATATTTGATGACTAGCTATTCAGATGCAATGCTAAATAAAACTTTATGCCATTTTCCGTAATTATTATTTTTCAATAAATTTAATCTCTAATCGAAAACGTAAAAATCTGAAAATATAAATTGTGTGTATACAATTTATGCTTTTTTTTTCTTTCAAGAAAATGACAATGCAGTCCCAGTACATATGCCACATATACCATGTGTGGGGCTAAAAAAACAAAAATAAAAGACGTAATTGTAAAAAGAAAAATCATGATTTTTTTTTTAAAATTACAAATTTATCTCTATTTTTCCAATAATTGTATGAAAAAATAGGACTTTTAATCGTTGTAGTAAATTAGGTCACATTTATATTTTCCAATGACTCACGTGTCCAACAAACATGTCAAAACGCATGTCACGTTCGATGACGCATCATTCCTAACAAAAAAAAAAAGATTTAAAAATCACATTGTAAAATGAAATCACCGTCTTTTCAAAATTGAAGTTTAATCCTAACTTTTTATGTAATAAATTAAAAAAAGTCATGATTACAACCGTGGATAAAAGTCCTGATTTTTTTTTTGTAATTATTGAGAAGTAGGGATAAATTTATAATTTAAAAAAGTCGTTTTTTTTCTTAATAATTAGACCAAATAAAAAGCATAACATTTACTCCAATTGACCATAAAAGTCACTAATGAGTTATAGCCTTTTGTTCATTCTTGGAGGAATGGTGACATTTGTGGGATTTAGCGGCTAAAACATATGAAAGTCGAATTTTCCAAAACTATATGTGAAATGTATTATTTATATATTTTTAAGTAGAAAAAGACGTCCTTTTCTTTCCTTTTCCTTTGAAATTATTCATATGTCATATACTTCTTCCTTACAAAATTTTCATTCGTCATGTCTTGAATCTTCAACTTAGAATTAAACAAAGAAAAACAAAAGGGGATGTACCATACATGACTAGCAACCCTATTTAATATCATAAGTCATTAGTAAAGCAATGGACATTTAATTTAATTTATTTTGTCTGACCCAAATTTAGTCTTAATCTCACTGATTTTGAGATTACAACTCAATCCCGCGAAGCTATTAGTACTGAGGTTACTTACACTGATATCATCAACAAAATCCATTTCAAAGGAGAACAGTTTTTGCTTCCCTAATTTCAAAATCACATTGCCAGCTTCAAAATGCAATTATGAAATTACAAATCTAAGTACAAAAGCATACAAGAAATTGGAATTTCTTAAAATATGAGATTAAATTAGAAATAATTGGTAAAAATCACGTACCTTGTTGCAGTTATCCCTGATATCAACTTATGTGGTCGAAGTTCTCTTTCACTTCAAGTTGCATGGAGCTTTTGTTTCATTAATATCCCACTTTCCTAGCTTTCTTTATCAACCTTGACTTGATTATTCTACACCAAATAAAAAGAAATGAGAAATTTGTTTCATTCTTGGCGACTCAAGTCATCAAACAATGACATATTTCTTCGATGATTCTGCTAAACGCGTTTCAAGCGTGTAGAATAAAGGTAAACAATAATTTTGAGCTGTGCTTTATTTTCAAGTTTTGTTTACATATTTGGGTTATATTATAATAATACCATATATATATATATATTAGTGTATAACAATAAAATAAGAAATTTGAGCCTAATTGGAATTAAAAATATAAATGGCATCAATAAATTGTTCAGTATTTTCTTCTTGGAATTAGGAAGGAAAAAAAAAAAAAAACAACGAGTAAACAAAAGCCATTAAGATTAGTAAGTTGCGGTGTAGTCCTTTTCATAATTTCTTTAAAGGGAGGATTTCCAAAATACCCATTTTCATAAGTCAAGAAACTTTTTTATCCATTTTTTAAAAAAATAACTTTTTTACCCAATTTTTAAAGTGAAATCTCCATAATACCCTTAATTTTAGTTATATTTACATAAGAAAAGAATCTAAGAGACTCTACTCGTGTCCAGAAACTCTACTCGCGTCCAGGAAACTCGACTCGTGTCCGGAAACTCGACTCGTGTCTAGAAACTCTACTCGCGTCTACCTTTCAGATAAGGTTCAACATATCATGAACACAAAATATAATATTGTGTTCACGATATGCTAATATCGTGTTCATGATATGCTGATATGCTGATATCGTGTTCACAATATACCGATATTGTGTTCACGATATGCTGATATCGTGTTCATGATATGCTGATATCGTGTTCACAATATGCTGATATCGTGTTCACAATATGCTGATATTGTGTTCACGATATACTGGTATCATGTTCATGATATGCTGATATACTGATATTGTGTTCACGATATGCTGATATCGTGTTCATGATATGCTGATATCGTGTTCACAATATGCTGATATGATATCAGAGGTATTTCCACTTTATGTAAATATAAACTTAAGTTGAGGGCATTATTGATATTTCATCCAAAAAATGGGTAAAAAAGTACATTTTTTAAAAAATGGGTAAATAAGTTCATTAACATACGAAAATGGGTAAACGGATGTATTTCCACTTCTTTAAATTGGATGTGTCCGTTAAATAAAATAAAACAAAAACAAGTTGATAAATATTTTGTATAAGATTTTATTAGATTAACATAAGTGAATCTATATATATAAAAGTAAGGTTGAGTCTCTCAAGTGTTGACAAGTGGCGCTCTCCATTCTTGCCACATCAACTTTTTGGAAGATTATAAGGCTGCCATGTGTCCATACTAAATGCAAATAAACACAAAAAAAAAAAAAAAAACAAGGAAAACAATATCAAATGTGATCCCAAAGAAAATTCCCAAAAATAAAATCATCAATGCAAATAATGAAATGTTGCAATAATCTAAAATCATAGAACAGAAGAAAGAGTAATCACTCCAAATTCAACAGCAGTTTCATAAGATAAGTATTAAATAAAGTTCGTGTATCGCACGGGTTCAAACCTAGTATTAATAAATGATCAATAGATGCAATATGAAATCACCCAATTATAATCATTTGGAACGTGTGCGTTTTAAAAGGGGGTTCTCCTTAATTCGGCCAAATTTAATTTCACAGCTCGTGGATTAAATAGCTAAATTAGTTCAGTATGTACTTTATTGGTTTTATAGGCTGTTAAAATCTTGAAACCATGATTTTAAATAGAGTAGGACTCCTGTGAGACCGTCTCACGGATCCCCTTCCGTGAGACGGATCTTTTTGACCCACTTAGGTCCAGCCCAATCATCTCAAGTTCAGCCCATGAAGCCCAACCCATAATGTTATATATTTTAAGCCCAAACAATTATACAACTAATTGAACCCACAAAACCCTTGTTATATATTTTAAGCCCAAACAATTATACAACTAATTGAACCCACAAAACCCTAAACAAAATGAGGAAATCAAGTTGCGCTATAGGAGAAAGCCGTCGCACAGAGCCCGTCGCACAGAGAAAGTCGTCGCACAGCGTCGCCGAGAAAGCTGTCGCACCGCGTCGCGCCATCGTCTGGATAGCACAATATTGGAGAAAGCTAATGATTTTGAGAAAGGTAGTTACAACAATAGATCAATTGTGAGAAACTTGTGGTGGCTAATGTTGGAGATTCTCGCGCTCTTATATGCAAGAATGACATGGCCAAACAATTGTCGGTTGATCACAAGCCTGAAAGAGAACCGTCTAAATTTCCATGGGTTATTGAAAATAAGGGTGATTTTGTATCTATGTTTCCAGGTATATGTATATGCATTAATTTGCAACGTACTATCTATCTATATATCTTTGTTTGTTGGCAACTTAATTAGCTCGATGTTTTACATAGATATATCTTTGTTTGATGTTTTACATAGATATATCTTTGTTTGTTGGCAACTTAATTAGCTCGATGTTTTATATGGTTAATCAGGTGATGTGTCTTGTGTTGATGGACAACTAGCAGTAGCAAGGGCGTTTGGTGAATTACTCCAAATTTTGTTCCAGCCTCCACAACATAATGCTCATTTCTTCTTTTATCTTTTAGTTGTATATATTCTTTTGCATTGATTTACAAAGATTGTCATGTTATTGCATTATGTAATTATTTCACATATTGTTCTTGTGCATTCAGGGAGTAAATAAAATTGATACTTATATATAGAAAAGAGGTTACTTATGGATGCATAAGACATACTTATACTTATATTTATTTTGGTGTTTTAAAACTTTGTTCAAATAAGCATGCAGTAAGTGGAAAAGACGTTGATACTTATATATAGAAAAGAGGTTACTTATGGATGCATAAGACATACTTATACTTATATTTATTTTGGTGTTTTAAAACTTTGTTCAAATAAGCATGCAGTAAGTGGAAAAGACGTACTTATGAATGCAAAAGACATACTTACATTTATTTTGGTTGCAAAAAAAAATACTTACATTTTGGTGGAAAAGACGTACTTATGAATGCAAAAGACGTACTTACATTTATTTTGGTTGCAAAAAAAATACTTACATTTATTTTGGTGTTTAAACTCTGGTTTAGTGCATATATGAAAGTCAAAACACATACTAATGTTAAAAAAAACATTCCTATAACATCAAAACACTATTTACTCATACTTATATGAAAGTCAGAACACATACTTATATGTTAGAAAAAAACATTCTTATAACAAAACATTCCTATAACATCAAAACACTATTTACTCATACTTATATGAAAGTCAGAACATATAACATTCTTATAACATCAAAACACATAATTACACTAAGATGAGAAAGTCAGAACATATATAACATTCTTATAACATCAAAACACATAATTACACTAAGAAGAGTGAGAAAGTCAGAACATATACTTATATAGTGAAAACACATATTTATAATATCCAAAAGTCATACTTACACTAAAACAGGGTGAGAGAGTCAAACACATACTTATAACATAAAAAGACATACGTGTATTATATAGTGAAAACACATACTTATAATATCCAAAAGTCATACTTACACTAAAACAGGGTGAGAGAGTCAAACACATACTTATAACATAAAAAGACATACTTGTAATACTTACACTTGAGAGAGTCAAACACATATTTATAACGTAAAAATACATACTTATAACATCAAAAGACATACTTATAACATTAAATTATAACATTAAAAATCATAATTACATTAAAAAGGAGTAATAACGTTAGAACACATACTAATATGTTGAAAAGACATACATAGAATATAAAAAGACATACTTACGTTTTAGTGGGAAAAGTAAAAACTCATATTTGTAACATAAAAAGACATAGTTATATCCTCTAAACGTATATGTGTAACATAAAAAGACATACTTCTAACATCAAAATGCATACTTGTAGCATAAAAAAATATATTTATAACATCAAAAACATAATTACACTAAAATATGGTAAGAAAATCAGAACACATACTTATATGTTGAAAATACATACTTATTATATCAAAAGACATACTTACACTAGAAAAGGGTGAGAAAGTCAACAGATACTTATAACATCAAAAGACATACTTGTAAGATTGTAACATAAAAAACTAAATATTATGAAAATAATATTGACTAAATATTAGGAAAATAATATTGACTAAATATTGTATCGACTAAATATTAGGAAAATAATATTGACTAAATATTGTATCTTAGGATATACTTATTTTGTTTCCATGTTTTACGTTGTAATCATATTATTTATTTCAGCGGAATAGAATATCCTCAATAATTTTGAGACAATATTCTCTCTTCAGATGGTATTAGTTCAGTGGAATAGATGGAATATAATCAGCGGAATAGAATATCGTCAATAATTTTTGAGACAATATCCTCTCCTCACATGGTATCAGTTCAGTGGAATAGATCGACTATCCTCAATAATTTTTGAGACAATATTCTCTCCTCACATGGTATTAGTTCAGTGGAATAGATGGAATATAATCAGCGGAATAGAATATCGTCAATAATTTTTGAGACAATATCCTCTCCTCACATGGTATCAGTCCAGTGGAATAAATCGAATAAAATATCGTCAATAATTTTTGAGGCAATATCCTCTCCTCACACTTATGTGTTGATAATCAAAATGTTGTGTGGGAGAAATATTATGTTTATTCTTATGTTATTGAGCTTTATTAGTTTCTTATATGAAATAATTATGTGTTGATAATCAAAATGTTGTGTTGGAGAAATATTATGTTTATTTTTGTGTTATTGAGCTTTATTAGTGTCTTATATGAAATAATTAGAATGCGCATATTTACCAAAATGCATACTTATATCTATTTTGGTATTTTGAATCTTTGTTATAGTGCATGCAGTTAGTAAATAAAACATATACTTACATGTGGAAAAGACGTACTTATGGATGCAAGAAACATACTTATACTTATTTTGGTTTTGCATGGAATGAGTAAATAAAACTCATACTTACAGGTGGAAAATATGTACTTATGGATGCAAAATGCATACTTATATTTATTTTGGTGTTTTGAAACTCTATTTTAGTGCATGCAGTGAGTCAATAAAACTCATACTTATACATGGAAAAGACGTACTTATGAATGAAAAAGACATACTTATATTTATTTTAGTGTTTTGAAACTTTGTTTAAGTGTATGCAGTGAGTAAATAAGTACAAATAACACATGCCTATAATTATAAAAAGTCATACTTATAGCTATGAAAGATGTATTTTTCTGTAAATCGTTGACTAACTAATAATTAAATTCATCAATTCTATTCGACTTTTAGAATAAAATTCTAAAATGATAGAGTGAACTGAAATTTGGTCCCTTGAAGATCTCTCTCTTTGGTGATCGCCACGTCGAAAAATCCTCTTTATCCTCTTTTCTAATCAATACTTATGTGCTTCAAAGACACTTATACTCTTTTCTAATCAATACTTATGTGCTTCAAAGACACTTATATGCTTAAAAGGCATACTTGGACCAGAAATATGAAAGAATTTAGAATACATACTCAGAAATATGAAAGAATTTAGAATACATACTCATGTTCAGGATCAATACTTATGTGCTAAAAAGACATACTTATGTACTTAAAAGGCATACATGGACCAAAAATATGAGATAAATTTAGAATACATATTCATGTTCAAGTGCTAATACATATTCATGTTCATGATCAATACTTATGTGCTTAAAAAACACACTTATTAAAAGGCATACTTGGACCAAAAATATGAAAGAATTTAGAATACATACTTATGTTCAGGATCAATACTTATGTTCTAAAAAAGCATACTTATGTGCTTAAAAGGCATACATGGACCAAAAATATGAGAGAAATTTAGAATACACATTCATGTTCAGGATCAATACTTATACGCTTAAAAGACACACTTATGTGCTTAAAAGACATACTTGGACAAAAAATATGAAAGAAATTTAGAATACATACTCATGTTCAAAATCAAATTTAAGAAAACTCATTGTCTAAGCTAATAAAAGTAAAACTGAAAATACAGAATTTGTAATCCAACTGAAACATTGAGTAGCATGATTGGAACTCCAGTCTAGGTAGATGATTCTGGTTATCATCATACAACGCACATCACGCTATTTCAAGTATTCCTCTTTCTAGCCCCTCATCTTTTCTGTTTAAACTATCTGACATCTCATTTCCCAAATAGACTATTACTGCATCGACAAAAAAGTAGCATGATTGGAACTCAAAACAACAGTCTAGGTAGAAGATTCTGGTTATCATCATACAACGCACATCTCAAGTATTCCTCTTTCGTGCCCCTCATCTTTTCCGTTTAAACTATCTGACATCTCATCCCTTGGGTCCGTCGAAACATTTCCACTCTCAAAATATAGCTTCTGGTAAGACCATATTTCCTTGGTCCAATGAACATATAGCTGGGATGTCTGCCATGGTCATGTCCTGGCAATACTGATGATCATAGCACCGTTTCCACACGATTAGTGACCATATAGAATTTGAAGAATGGAATTGATCAATGGTTGCGCCTATCATTACAAAATAAAATAAGAATTATAAAATTTCTCAATTCCATTCTCAAAATTACAGCAAACAATGTTATTGATTTCATAAAATTCCTCCATTCCATTCTCAAAATTACAGCAAACAATATTATTGATTTCACCCCTGATTTTAACAGAAAACCCCATAACTATACCCATGAAATTGCACCCATGATGAAACTCAAAAACCCTAATTGATATATGAATGCTTACCGTTATTTCGCAGAACAAAAGGATGGCGAAGGCGACGAAGATGATGAAGGTGGCGATGAAGGTGGCAATGAAGGTGGTGACAGTGAGTCATGCGACGGTGGTGCGACAGTTCTCCTTGGGTAGGGTGTGCGACGGTTTGCATCAGTTTTCTCTTCTTTTTTTTTGATATGGGCTACGTGGGTTGTAGTGTTTGTTTAATTATTTGGGATTAATATGTACAATGATATGGGCTGGGTTTCATGGGCTGAAAGTTGGATGCTTGAGTTGGGCCAAAGCGGGTCAAAAAGATCCGTCTCACGGAAGGGGATCCGTGAGACGGTCTCATATGAGTTTTTGCGTTTTAAATATTATTGAACAAGGAAAATGATAAAATGCCCACATCAGACATTTCTTCATGATGGACACGTATTAATGTACCCACAATTGATCGAG
This sequence comes from Scutellaria baicalensis, assembly GCA_005771605.1. Classification (NCBI taxonomy): domain Eukaryota; kingdom Viridiplantae; phylum Streptophyta; class Magnoliopsida; order Lamiales; family Lamiaceae; genus Scutellaria; species Scutellaria baicalensis. The sequence goes on from CM016726.1 coordinate 19,279,195, forward strand.
TAGTATGACTATATTGATTTTATACAATCTGTAATTAGACTTATTCATATGGCCGTGCAAAAGAGGGAAGAATTCAAGTGCCTTGTATATTAAGTTCCGTTTTACTATGACAAATAAAAATAAACTAATTATCTAGTGTAGAGTGACACTTGTGTGCCCCGGGGGCACGGTGACCCCAAATTAATTATCATATGGTGTTAAATATATACTCTACATGTATTATGTATATACTTTTCAGGTATCACATGTATATTCTTATATACATATAATATCTATAGAGTATATTTATAATACCAAGAAACATAACAACTATAGAGTATATATATAACACCTAGATCTGTACCCCCATGTGTCCCAGGGGTATATAAGTTTTTGCCTCTAGTGTAATGAGATAACTTCGTAGGATAAAATATAAATTGTTAACAATTTTCAATATTTACTTTAACATATAATATCTGAATAAAAATATTATCCATCCTTATCCACCGTTTACTATGTAATATATGTAGATTAAAATAAAAATGATATTACCTAAATATCACTTTTAATATTACAAACATGAAATTTTAATGCTTATTAGAAATAGAAATGTAATTTTCTAATGTTACCCTAAGTTTCGGGTAAACTATCTAAAGGAAGACTCCATATGATTATCCAAACCGTGTTTTCATGTTTTACCCTAGTCAGAAGGATAAACCATTTGTTAATTTTAATCAAAATAAACATTAGACAAACGTAAATAAAATATCATATTCCTAAACTATTGCAGCTCAAAATAAAGGGAGCCTAAGAGAAGGAAATACTTTAAACTAACATTACTAATTTATAAATATAATGATGAATGTTGAAAGTATTAATGGAGTAATATAGTGTCCATATACAAGTTACTAAGCGTTGGTTAAGCTTTTTTATTAAATAGAATATGATATTTGGAGTTGAAAGTTGGACGAGAGAGAAAGGGAGTGATACGTAAACAACAAAATCCTATAATCATTCACATGGATGGTCCAATTCCTAGAAGATTCCCATGAACATGTTTATTATTACCACAAAATGCCGGACCTATCAATATCCGACATAATTATCTATGAGAAACTATGGCAAAGAGAAGAATAAACAAGAAAAATAAGCTTGTGGAAAGTTCAAAGTTTATACTTTAGAGTTGACTGCAAAAAACTATCACTGATACTCACCACAGATTACGCCAATCACCCTCAATGCACACTACAATAAGTAGTGGTTTGGGGATTCACACTAAGCATGAAACAAACCAATTCTTAGTTAGATATATGCAAAAAAGAATAAAAGAAAGAGCTCTTTGCATTTGTTGAGAATGGGGTTCATACCTTTCCTCACCATCTTTGGCATGTTATGTATCACTACATGGCCTATATTTGCAGCTTCTATATCTAAGAAAAACACTTTAGAAACCTACATTGTTCATGTTGAAATACCTCGTACACATCTCATGGTTGAATCGGATGATTTACGGGGCTGGTATGAAACGTTTCTCCCAGATACTGTGGCAAGCTCAAACGAGGGAGAAGCACGCATCGTTTACTCCTATCACAATGTGTTCAAGGGATTTGCTGCTAGATTATCACCAGACGACGTGAAAGCCATGGAAAAGAAGGAAGGATTCATATCAGCTCGTCCTCAGAAGGAACTGTCCTTGCATACAACCCATTCACCAAGCTTCTTGGGGTTGAACCAGAACATGGGATTCTGGAAAGACTCCAACTATGGAAAAGGTGTCATTATAGGAGTCTTGGATTCAGGGGTGTTGCCTGAACACCCTTCGTTTCACGATGACGGAATGCCACTTCCACCGGCTAAATGGAAGGGTAAGTGTCAATTCAATCACACAACTTGTAATAACAAAATCATTGGGGCAAGGTACTTCAGCACTTTTGATCAAAGCCCACTAGATGATGATGGCCATGGTACCCACACTGCAAGCACTGCTGCTGGGGGCTTCGTTAAAGGAGCAAATGTTTTTGGGATTGCCAATGGCACAGCTGTTGGCATTGCACCGATGGCTCACCTGGCCATTTACAAAGTATGTTGCTCTGAAAGCGATGTACTTGCTGGGATGGATGCCGCCATTGAGGATGGAGTCGATATACTTTCGATTTCTCTTGGCACATTGAAAAATAACTTCCACGAAGATACCATTGCAATAGGTGCTTTTAGTGCGGTGGAAAAGGGCATCCTGGTTAGCTGCTCGGCTGGAAACTCCGGCCCTGTCAACTTCAGTTTAAACAACGAGGCACCTTGGATTCTCACTGTTGGTGCAAGTACTACAGACAGAAAATTAAGAGCAACTGCAGTACTGGGAAACAGCCAAGAATTCCATGGAGAGTCAGCTTTTCAACCAAGGGATTTTCCACAAAAACTCTTGCCTCTTGTTTATGCAGGGATGCTTAACACCAGTGATCCTTTTGCACCATATTGCAGTGAATCATTGAACCAGAGTGACATTCGAGGGAAGGTGGTGGTGTGCGAATCAGGTGTACTGACAAGGTCCGAAAAGGGAGAAGCAGTAAAAAATGCTGGTGGTGCCGCCATGATTCTGTTAAATTCCGAGAGATATGCAAACACTACTGTAGCAGAAGTTAATGTCCTTCCAACAACATATGTTAGCTATGCAGATGGATTAAAGATCAAAGCTTACATAAATTCAACATCGTCACCCATGGCCACAATCCGTTTTGAAGGTACAATTGTTGGTGATGATCAGGCACCAGTAGTTGCTGCATTTTCTTCAAGAGGGCCCAGCTATGCAAGTCCTGGTATCCTAAAGCCTGATATTTTAGGCCCTGGGGTAAATATTCTTGCAGCCTGGCCTACATCTGTGGAAAACAATACCAACACAAAATCCACATTCAATGTAGTTTCTGGTACCTCTATGTCTTGCCCGCACCTTAGTGGTGTAGCAGCACTGCTCAAAAGTGTGCATCCTAACTGGTCCCCTGCAGCAATTAAGTCCGCAATCATGACTACAGCAGATGTTGTGAATCTTGCAAACAACCCAATCCAGGACGAACGGTTCCTTCCAGCCAGCATCTTTGCCACTGGCTCAGGCCATGTGAATCCATCAAGAGCAAATGATCCAGGACTTGTCTATGACATCCAATCCAAAGATTACATTCCTTATTTGTGTGGTTTAAACTACACAAATAGAGAAGTCGGGAACTTTCTGCAACGTAGGGTGAATTGCTCAGAGGAATCAAGCATTCCAGAAGCCCAGCTAAACTATCCTTCATTCTCTCTCACTTTCAAAAGTCAACCAACTACCCAGATTTACACCAGGAAAGTAACAAATGTCGGCAATCCTACCGCATCTTACAAAGTGGAAATCACCCCACCACCCGGCATTGAGGTTCGCGTGGACCCAACTACACTCATGTTCTCCGAGCTAAACCAGAAAATGGAGTATAAGGTGACGTTCAGCCGATTGATATCTGCTGTGAATAACACAGTTGTTCAAGGATTCTTGAAATGGACTTCTCAAAAGCACTCTGTTAGGAGCCCTATCGCTGTTATACTAGAGTGACAAATCTAGGATTCCAGCATCAATGAATCAAACAATAGAATATGTTATCTATATACAAGCTGCCGAAGGTTCTGCACTGATAGCAATCCAACCAGTATAGGCACCTCAAAATAAAGTTACAGATCTCTTGTCTTTTTATCAGCAATTTTTATTTCCTACGATTTCTATTGAAGAACTATCTTATTTCGGACTCAACATTCCGAGTCTCCAAATTATTATATTTCTGAAATTAACTACAATAGAAAAGGAAAGAATAATAGAAACTCTTTCCAAAATGGATGGTATCGTTCTAAAACATGCTCTGTTCAACAGTCTTTTTCAGGTGTTTTATGGTTCATAAACTCAGGTTTCAATGTACCATGAAAAAAGGTAAGTCGATTTTCCGGCGCTCCCCACCGGAAATTGAAAAAAAGGAAAAAACCCAGTAAAATAAACATACTTTTTCGGGTTCGTTCTTCGCGCGCAGTTCGCTGTCGCCCTAATTTTTTGTTAATGATTCTTGCCCTAATTCTCGTCTATCGATTCTTGCCCTAATTTTTGGGTATTAACTGGATGGGGCCCGCATCTACTTTAAATATATGAAAGGGCTTTAAAAAACTAGAAGGCCCATTAAGCATTACATTCGGTACTTTTAGGCCCATAATATGTATTATGCTAAAAGAAACCTGAATCTATCCAATTAAGCATTACCTAGCTAGTACATACAAAAGGATCAAATAATAGCAAACATGGATTATGATCCACTTGTACATCTGTTTTATAGATTAAAAAGGCTTACAATTCTATTATTCTTTTATCATGTGTACTGCTAAATGTTCAAATCGATTTTAATATTAATCATACTTATTAATTAAGTATTATGCTATTAATCTTATCAAATATTACCAAATAAGCATGGTTCATGTAGTTATTGAAAGACTACTAACCAATAACATAACATTCACACATACTATAATTAACAATACAAGTAATTAGTAAATTATACCTAAAATATATAACCTAGAATAAGTTTCACGTGAGACCGTCGTACGAATCGTTTATAATTATACAGTCTTATGAGTCATTTATAATTTACAATTTACATATATATTTTTAAAAATAAGTTTGTTAGTCACTAAAAAAAATTAGTCTCACGAAAACTATTTATGAAATTAACTTACGCGAGTTTTCCTGCATAATTTGTACGGTTACATAAATAGTTTTGGAAATTCAACTTCAATGCACTAAATTCCGTTCCTCCACAAATGATATCAAAATTCTAATATTCACGTTCTTTTGTTTCCTTTTATCGGAATTATTACTCATATGGCATAATTCTTGAGACAAGCCTTTTGCTCCCTTGTATTCCAAATCACACTTACCCAACATAATTAACAACCCCTCATCTATCATTATATCTTATCTGAAAAACATTAAATATTATATTTTTCACATAATTAGTTTCGTTAGAATAAAGAAAAGGAAAAAATAGTTTTCATTTAACTTTTGTTTTTCTCCCTTATAAAATGCATTAAAATTACAAATAACCATTTCACACGTAAGTTTATATATATATATATATGTGTGTGTGTGTGTAAAAAGCAGGTCATTTCTTAAAAGATATGATTAAGTTATCAATATTTGTGACAATCATGCACCTTTTATCCCCATATCAACCTATCGTTTAATCTCACATTATGTTGCATGGAGCTTTACTTCAGGAACAAAACTTATATGCATCTGTGGCACGGATTCTAGATTTGTGTCCCTGATTCGATCCGACGCGTGGGCCGCACCCACACGCGCACCCCCCACCTAATCTGGTGTGCATCCACGCATACCAAATTTCACACTATGTGATTCAGTGATAGGTGTTATATATGTACTCTATAGGTGTTATATATATACTCTGTAGGTGTTATAGTTATATTATATGATTCAGTGATAGGTGTTATAGTTATACTCTATAGGTGTTATATATATACTCCTTAGGTGTTACATTTATGTTCTTGAGGTATCACATATATAAAAGATTTCATATTATGTGATTCAATGATAGATGTTATATGTATACTCTATATGAGTTATATATATACTCTTTATGTGTTATATGTATGTTCTTGAGGTATCACATATAAAGAAGATTTCATATTATGTGATTGAATGATAGATGTCATATATATACTATATAAGTGTTATATGTATGTTCTTAGTGTTATAATATTTTCATAACACCTGAAGGAATTGTGTTTATTATATATCATAGATGCATGTAATTTTATATCACATATAGAGTATCTTTGTAATACCTTTAAAATATTTTCATAACATCTAAAGGAATTGTATTTATTATATCTTATAGATGCATGTGATCTTATATCACCTATATAGTATATTTGTAATACCTTTAGAATATTTTCATATCATATGTCTGATATGTTTAATATATACTCTATAGGTGTTATATATATACTTTTTAGGTGTTAAATGTCTGTTCTTAAGATTAAGTGATATGTATATATAAATAATAGATTGTGAAATGCGATTTTATCATCTTCTTCCCCAAATTTTCTGCAAATTCATACTACTCAATCAAATTTCTACAATTTTATATCTTCATTCAATAACCAACAAAGTTGCATATCAAATTACATATATATACAATCCTGAATATATAAACCTTAATGAAGATAAAAGAACAATAGAGAAACAGAAAATTTGAAATCTGAAAAAATTAGAACACAAAACTAGTGGAAGCATCAATGGTGAGCTAGGGTTAACAGCAAAATATCCTCCCTCATTAATCGGAAAATATTAATCGGAAAATGAGGATTTGATAGACAAAGGTTGGGTTCCTTCCTCCTTGACCCCATAGATGATTACCCCATATATCTATTATGTGTATATATATATATGTATATATATGTATGTATGTATGTATATGTGTTCGGATCGGGTTGAAGAAGAAAAAGAAAAAGAAGAAGAAGAAGAAAGCAGAAGGGTTGAAAAAAAAGGAGAAAAAGAAAAAGAAATAAGCAAATCGAGTTGAAGAAGGAGAAAGAAGAAGAAGAGGAAGAAGAAAAAAAAAAGTGCTACGTGAAGAAGAAGAAGAAATTTTTTTTTTGAATAAATGGGTGCGGGTCGGGTTGGGGGCACGGATCTGGGGCACATAAGTCATACTCTTAGTTCACTTGTTTCTCTCTCCTAGCTTTCTTTATCAAACTTGACTCGTTTATCCCGAAACTTGATTTTATTTTCTTTCTAAAATTGTAAATAACTGTTTCATTTTATATTTTATTTTATATTATTCTTGTCAAGTGTATGTAGATAGTCAAATTTTGTCAGCCTATCAAATGATGCCACATGTAAATAGTGTATTAGAAATCAATTTTTTATTTGTATTTAGGAATTTAAATTAAATTAATTCCTAAAAGAATAGATAAATAATTGATATTTTAATATGTATTCCTGACCAATCAAATTGTGACATGTGTTCAAATCTAGTTGCTTGGGGATCAAGATTAAATCCTACAAATATGGAGGTGATATACCAAATTTGGTAATAAAATCACATCTTTTGATTAAGGAAAATATATTTTCAAATCATGGATGACCAATCAGATTGCATCTCCCTAAACCGTATATGGAAATGTTTCATATCATACACCTATAAATATGGGTCTGTTTTCATAAGTTCAACACACAAGACAATTCAATAATTCAAGAGCTCAAGATTCAAGGAAGACAAGATTTCAAGACTCAAGAATTTCTCTCTCCGAGGTTCGAGGAGTTCTTCGCAGAAAGTCACCAAAAACGGCGTTCGATCAGAGATCAAGGTGCTAAACCCCTCTCATCAACGTTGTCAAGTCAAAATTCAAGACATTCTTTACACATTCAAGGAGTTCTTCACGGAGGATTCCAAAATCATTGTTGAAGATCCAGTCAAATATTCAACTTCAAGATCCGTATCAATTTGAAGAGAAGAATCAAAGGAATGCATAGAGATTTGTACCCACTTTGTTTTAATTCAAATATATTTAATTTGCATCACTTTATTTTGTGTTTTGATATTGCAGACACGAAATTTTATTGCTACAGTGTCAATTAGTGATATCATCCTTAAATTTAACAGATAGTGGCTATTATGAAATACAAAATAAAACATCAAAGTGGAATAGAAGATTTTATCTAAATTAATTCACCAAAAATTCTCTTGACTTAAGGGAAAAGAAAAAAAAAAGGAAAATAGAAATAAGAAGTTTTATATTATCCTGGTTGACTCAAGTCAGTCATCAAACAATAATATTTCATAGAAAGTTTTCTTCCAAGGTCCCGCTAAACACGTTTTATGTGTATAGTAAATATAATCAACTATTGTGAGCTGTACATTAATTTAAAGATATTAAATTTTTTGTATCAAATATGAATATAATATAACAATCATATTGAATTTTTCACATGGAATAATAATAGGAATAAAATGAGAAATTAGAGCACGGTATGAATTTAAAATATAAAAGGCATCTAAAAAGGTAAGCAAAAGAAAGTCGTTAATTAAGATAAGTTGTGGTGGAATCCATTCCTTTTTATCTTTTTAGTGGATGTTTCACTTTACCCAAAAAAAAAAGAAGAAGAAGATAAAAATTGATAAATAGTTTGTTGTTAGATTGAAACATGTCACATTGATAAATACTGTGTTATTATCTTATCTAAGCAGATTTTGGGAATTTTATTTTTGATAGATGTAATTTCTTAGTTAATATCTCATCATTTACTTGAAACAATTCACATGGATGGTCCACTTCTTACAAGATTCCCATCAAATTGATTATTACCACAAAAATACCAAACCGACCAATTTCCAACATGCTAATCAACTCAAGTATGAGAAACTTTGGCAAAGTGAAGAATAAACAAGGAAATAATGAGCTTTATGGAAAAATTGAACTTTAAACTTTAGGTTGACTGCAAAAGGCAAGTCACTGACACTGATACCAGCCACTGATTAAGGGACAATACTTTTATTTTTTAAGAACACTACTATAAGTAGTAGCTCAGGGATCTATATTAAGCATGAATCAAATCATATCATAGACAACATATACAAAGACACATAAGAAAAAAGAAAGAAAGAGCTCTATGCAGTTGTTGAAGATGGGTTTCATACCTTTCATCACCATAATTAGCTTGTTATGTATCAGTGCATGGCCTATATTTGCAGCTTATATACCTAAGAAAAGCACTTTAGAAACCTACATTGTTCATGTTGAAGTACCTGATTCACAACTTATGGTTGAATCGGATGATTTAGGGGGCTGGTACCAAACGTTTCTCCCAGATACCACAGCAAGCTCAAACGAGGGAGAAGCACACATTGTTTACTCCTATCGAAATGTGTTCAAGGGATTTGCTGCTAGATTATCACCAGACCAAGTGAAAGCCATGGAAAAGAAGGAAGGATTCATATCAGCTCGTCCTCAAAAGGAACTGTCCTTGCATACCACCCATTCACCAAACTTCTTGGGGTTGAACCAGAACATGGGATTCTGGAAAGACTCCAACTATGGAAAAGGCGTCATTATTGGAGTCTTGGACACAGGGGTGTTGCCTGAACACCCTTCGTTTCACGATGACGGAATGCCACCTCCACCGGCTAAATGGAAGGGTAAGTGTCAATTCAATCACACAACTTGTAATAACAAAATCATTGGGGCAAGGTACTTCAGCACTTCTGATCAAAGCCCACTAGATGATGATGGCCATGGTACCCACACTGCAAGCACTGCTGCTGGGGGCTTCGTTAAAGGAGCAAATGTTTTTGGGATTGCCAATGGCACAGCTGTTGGCATTGCACCGATGGCTCACCTGGCCATTTACAAAGTATGTTGCTCTGAAAGCGATGTACTTGCTGGGATGGATGCTGCCATAGAGGATGGAGTCGATATACTTTCGATTTCTCTTGGCACATTGAAAGATAACTTCTTTGAAGATCCCACTGCAATAGGCGCTTTTAGCGCTGTGGAAAAGGGCATTCTGGTTAGCTGTGCGGCTGGAAACTCGGGACCTAGCCCCATCAGTTTAAACAATGAGGCACCTTGGATTCTCACTGTTGGGGCAAGTACTATAGACAGAAAGTTAAGAGCAACTGCAGTGCTGGGAAACAACCAAGAATTCCATGGAGAGTCAGCTTTTCAACCAAAGGATTTTCCACAAAAACTCTTGCCTCTTGTTTATGCAGGGATGCTCAATACCAGTGATCCTTATGCACCATATTGCAGTGAATCGTTGAATCAGAGTGACGTACGAGGGAAAGTGGTGGTGTGCGAATCAGGTGGAGTGCCAACGTCTGAAAAGGGAGAAGCAGTAAAAAATGCCGGTGGTGCCGCCATGATTCTGTTAAATTATGAGAGTGATGCAAACACTACTATAGCAGAAGTTCATGTCCTTCCAGCAACATATGTTAGTTATGTAGATGGATTAAAGATCAAAGCTTACATTAATTCAACGTCGTCACCCATGGCCACCATTCGTTTTGAAGGTACAGTTGTTGGTGATGATCAGGCACCAGTAGTTGCTGGATTTTCTTCAAGAGGGCCCAGCTATGCAAGTCCTGGTATCCTAAAGCCTGATATTTTAGGCCCTGGGGTAAATATTCTTGCAGCCTGGCCTACATCTGTGGAAAACAATACCAACACAAAATTCACATTCAATGTAATTTCTGGTACCTCTATGTCTTGCCCGCACCTTAGTGGTGTAGCAGCACTGCTCAGAAGCGCGCATCCTAACTGGTCCCCTGCAGTGATTAAGTCCGCAATCATGACTACAGCAGATGTTGTGAATCTTGCAAACAACCCAATCCAGGATGAACGGTTCCTTCCAGCCAGCATCTTTGCCACTGGCTCAGGCCATGTGAATCCATCAAGAGCAAATGATCCAGGACTCGTCTATGACATCCAATCCAAAGATTACATTCCTTATTTGTGTGGTTTAAACTACACAAATAGAGAAGTCGGAAACTTTCTGCAACGTAGGGTGAATTGCTCAGAAGAATCAAGCATTCCAGAAGCCCAGCTAAACTATCCTTCATTTGCTCTCACTTTCAAAAGTCAATCAATTTCCCAGATTTACACCAGGACAGTAACAAATGTCGGCGATCCTACCTCATCTTATAATGTGGAAATCGCCCACCCACGTGGTATAGAGGTTCGTGTGGAGCCAACTACACTCATGTTCTCTGAGCCAAACCAGAAAGTGGAGTATCAGGTGACATTCAGCAGATTGGCTTCCGCTGAGAATAACACAGTTGTTCAAGGATTCTTGAGATGGACTTCTCAAAAGCACTCTGTTAGGAGCCCTATAGCTGTTATACTAGAGTGACAAATCTGCTCTTTTTATCAGCAATATATATTTCCTATGGGCTATGATTCCCAATAAAGTACTATCTCATTTCTGAATCAACATTCTGAGTTTCCAAATTATTATACTTTTTAAATTAACTAATACAAAAAAGGAAAAGAATAATAGAAACTCTTTCCAAAATGGATGGTATTGTTCTAAAACATGCTCTGCTCAACTGTTTTCCAGCCATACAAGTACTTGGATGAGCAAAAAGTACACATTTTGTATATACATAATGTAACAAATCAAACCAGATACAAAAATGAAATTGATTGCAACCATTACGTGAGCATTGACTAAGAATACAGGCAACAGCTCATTGAAAAATGATTACAAGAAAAAAAAAAAGCAACTTTTTGCTTGAAGACAGTTTCTGCAACGAACCCGAGCACCCAGATGAAAAAACTTTACCCAGTAGCCTAGAATGTTAATTTATTTCAAAGCAACAACGTAGAATAACAAAAAACCATTGCAAGTACAATCACCAGCACATTACTCAAATAGAAAAAATGCCACAGAAAAAACATTAAAAAAAAAAAATCACTCTGCCATTAAAACAACATAATGACCACTAAATAATGTCTAAAGACACTTACTGGGCCTGATGATAGTGATGCATCTATTTTAATCAAGGAAGTATTTTGTGGGTCAAAAACACAGGTTTTAATGTACCATGAGAAAAGCCAGTCCATTTTCCGGCAAACTCCACCGGAAATTGAAAAATTAAAAACTGACATACATGTTCTGTTTCGGGTATTGATTCTTACCTTAATTATTGTGTATTGATTGGATGGGCCAGGACTCAGGCATGGGCCTTTTTAAAAGAAAATTCTATAAGCCCATTAACTATAATTGCCCATCATTTTTTCACCCCGTAATTATGGTAAGTTATCAAATTCAAACTTTTTACTTTTGGATTTGCAATATAAGACTTTAAAATATGTTTTTCACGAATTTTACTCAAATTGAGCTCGAAATGTCAAATTGGGCCCAAATTACACGTGAATTGCACATGATGTCTAATTTTCGGGCCATTTTATCCGACGTGGAAACTAGTTTCACACGCGGACGACACATGGCAAGGAATATTTGACGTGGAAGACATGTGGATATTTTCAAATTAAAAAATACTAAAAAAATGAGAAAAAATGAAAAATCAAAAAAAAAAATCCCCCCCTTCCCCGCGGCTCCCCCTCCCCCTTCCTTGCCACCACCATCAACACTCCTATATCGCACCACCCACCACCACCATCATCAGCCGCCTCTCACCACCTCCCACCACCACCAACAGCCACCACCAACACATGTAGCACCCGCTTTAAAAAACAGATCTGAGATGATGAAACGCCTCGTGCATGAAACGGGGCGGGGCAGACTCGACCCGTGCTCGGGGCGGGGCGGGTCTGGGTACCCCATAGTGCCCGCCCCGACCCGCCCCGCCCCGCCTAATACTAATATTAATAATATATATATTGTGATAATTAAGTTTATATATATATATATATATATATTAATCTGAATTAATGTATATATTATAATAATTAAGTGTATATGTGTATATATATATATAAAAGTAATTGAGGATCATATTTTAATTAATTAAGTAAAGACTAAAATGGTAATATTACATGTAAAATAATATTTTTAATTTATTTTTGAGTGAGTAAAATAGTAAAATTAAATACCACTTCAAATTATTTAATCATATAATTATTCAAATTATTTAGTTAATGATTTAATTAGGTGTTTTCCAAATTATTCATGTTAAAATTACAATTTGTTATTTATTTATTTTTAATTTTTTTTATAAAAACGGGGTGGGGTGAGGTGGCACGGGGCAACAATTTTCGACCCGTGGCGGGTCGCGGGGCGGGGCGTGGCGGGGCGGCGGGTAGTAGGCACGGGGTGGGCCTGGGTAGTTAACTACCCGCCCCGACCTGCCCCATTGTCATCCCTAAACTCACGTGCTATTCACGTGCCAATTGAGCCCAATTAAGCGATTCGGGCTCAATTGGGGTAAAATTCGAGAAAAATATATTCTTAAAGTCTTACATTACAAGTTCGAAAGTAAAAAATACAAATTTGATAACTGACCATAATTACGGAACAAAAAAGGTAATTAACTCTACTAAAAAATGTAAATCAAGACTTGCAAAACTCCCATATACTTCAATCCAAGCATAGTATCTTCAGTTTCATATATTTTTTTTTTTGGTATTAACAACCCGTAGTTCAATCCTAAACCAATGCTTTAAATTGGGGTAAAATCCTGAGGACCCCTTTATGTTATGGAAAATTTGCATCGATCCCCCTTGTGTTAAGGAAATTACGAGGTAAACACCTGTGATTTAAAAAATTCGACACGAAACCTTCAAAATCGTCAGACTTCACGGGAGTGCGGGTTACGCGCCAGAAGTGCAATGTTGCTTATTTTTTTACTGTTATGTGGGCTTGAAAATACAAAATTACCCTTGCTTTTCAATTATATATGTATGTGTATGCTCTATTTATTTAGATGATGTGAATAAAAAATAAACATTAAAAAATAAAAATAAATTAAAAATAAACATTAAAAAATAAAAATAAAGCTTTCTTCAAGAACACAACAGATTGATCTTTGGAAAGCCTGAGCTTCTTCCTGGCGTTATAGGCGTCTTCTTCGTCACTGATGTCGTTAGAGCTGGCCCTCTCGGCATCGTGATCTTCGGTGGCTTCCCTCTCGCAAATCAGATCAAGTTAATTCAATGGATCTGAGAGATCTTTAGATCAAAAAAGAAAGACACTCTTTAATTTTGGCGCAGAAAGGGGGAAAGCAAAAACAGAAACAGGTAAAAAAGCAATGTGAAAAGGAGATGTGAGGAAATAAATGAGGAACCTGAGGAGGTGAAGGCGTCGGTCCAGAAAGGCTTATTGAGGATAGAGGAAGAAAGGAGGAGATTGAGTTGCACAGAAGGGGGATTGGAAGGTCTCTTTCTTGTCAGGAAAGCAGAGACTCAAACTCAGCCCCAAATCTTCCTTTCCCACCATCATAAATCAAATCGACAATTCCAGTAGCTTAGTTGCTCGAATGAAAAAGAAGAAGGCTTTGCAGTGCAGTATGGCGTGGTGAGATGCAACAATAAGGGTTGGGCTATACAAACCCCATAACTTACTTAACACACCCCAAAAGTGTACTTCAATACCTTTCATTTTTTGAGAAAATGGGGTATGTTAAGTAAGTTTTGGGGTGTGTTTAGCCCCACCCCAACAATAAATGGAAGGGGTGCATCACCAACTAATTGTTTTTTCCATTATCATCTTCAACTATCTCTTCCAATCAATATAAAAACCCTTGGAATTTGTTCAACTCCAAACCCATCATCATCATCATCATCATCCAAACAATACATTTATAAGAGTATCTCCAACAATGCGCCATCAAATTTACAATTTGATGGCCCATGTTTTCATCTTCAATAATGATTTTTTTTCTGCGTCATCTCATCTTAACAGCGTGATTTGCACCAACTTTCCACAGGTCAACTCTTGCGCCATCTGATTTCTCTTATTTATTTATTTATTTATTTATTTTATTCTTTTCCTTTTCTTATTTTATTTTTTTTTAAGTTCTTTTTCATTATTTTTACTTTGTATTCATTTTTTTTCCTTATTTTTTATATTAAGTGCTATTATAACCATTCCGATTTTAGAAAGAAAAAAAATACAATACAACATATTAATAAATACATATAATATCTAGACATTAAACTAATTTTAATATAAAATTTGCATAAAATAATGAAACAAAAAATTATTAATAAATTAAAAATGTTAAATAAAATATTAAATAAATTAATTAATAAAGAATATTATGGAATTTTTTTTTTTGGTGTAGAGAATAATGTAAAATGTTGGATATCATTGGCAGTTATTACATAAAAATTGTGTAAGATTAACAGTAAAATTATGTATACTGTTGGAGATGGTCTAAATATTTAGTATATGGTTACAGATCTGGCCTGTATCTTGGTCTGGCAGACGCAGGGGGTAACGGCGACGATGATGAGAGTAGAGAGAGACGAGAGATCAGAGGGAGATGAAAGGAGAGGGGAAGGGACGGTGGGGGAAGGGGGCGGCGGGTGATGGTGGCTGGTGGGAGAAATCCTTTCTAGCCCTAAAATTTCTCTCAATCCTCTATTAGGGTATATGAGGGACATAACGGGAAAGAAGGTGGAAAAATATCACAGCGTTAACACCCGTTAAGTTGTGTGTAACACCCGTTAAGTTGTGTGGGACGTGTGTCGAGTTTCTGTTATCACACGTGTTTAAGTTGCAATTTCATTATCACAGGAGGATCGACGCAGACTTTTTAAAACACGAGGGGGTTTCACGCAATAAACTCCTTTAAATTGCTTTAAATTGTTCTAAGTATTGGATCGACACACTAATAAAAGTTTCGAAATATTAATGACACAGATGTTTGATTATAATTCATTTGTAAAGGCATTACATGAAATAGATTATTGAAAAATATAACCTTTATCTTGTGCTGTTTTTTACAACAAATTATACCCTATTATTTGAGAGGTAAATTCATGTCGCACCACAAATTATAATCTCTATGGAATTCCAAATCATTTTGGTTTCGATATGTGTGGAACATTGTTTAAAATAAAGAAATCTAAATGAAGGTTTAGAAGTTTTCTATTACAGTGATGGATTGAATTAGACAATAATCGTACAAGGTTTCTTGAAATGGAATTCTTTCAGCTCCATGTCGAAGTTAGTTTGCGCTGAAAGAACCTTGTTAAAGTTTGTTATGTCTCTTCAGAGTATTGCTATATGATAATAAATTATCTTCATTAAAATCTGTAATCAATGTACAATCAACATTTTCATCATATTGAAAATGTGCATCTTCACCTCCTTCTATCTTCTTTTCTCACACAAACTTCACAGAAATTGGACTTCTAACTATGTGAGACTGAGAAATCCATGCTATTGATCCTTGGCACATAAGTTGCAGTAACAGAACTAGCTGATCTGCTAAAGAAAATCCGGTATGTCATTTTTTGGTTCACTTCAGAGAACTTAAGTACTGTAGGCTCAACGACTATATCTAAGCCTCGAGCACTTTCCATTTTGAGATAATAACTCGATTCAGCATCCCCAACATTAGTCACAGTCCTCGAATACATGGAAGCATTCATTCCCAGCTGTACAGAAAAAGAAGGGTAGTTCAGCTGTGCTTCAGGTATACCTATCCCATGGCAGCTGACTCTACGCATTGTGATGATCGTGATCTCCTTCTCTGTGTACCCTAAGCCACACAAATACGCGATATAATCTTCAGGGCTGATGTCATAAACTAGGCCTGGATCAATTGCCTTGGATGGATTTACATGACCTGCACCAGTAGCAAACACATCAGCTGGAAGAAACCTCTCGTCTGCTATAAGGCCACCATTGAGGTTGATCTGAGTGGCAGAAGTCATGATTGCCGACTTGATTGCAGCAGATGACCAATCAGGATGTGCACTTTTAATCAAGGCTGCAATGCCACTTAGATGAGGGCATGATATTGAGGTACCGGACACCATGTTGAAATCTGCGTTATTGCTGGAGTTTGTTGTGTTATTGGTGGACATAAACCGAGCAGCAAGAATGTTCATACCAGGGCCAATGATATCAGGCTTCAAGATGCCTGGACTTGCTGAATTAGGGCCTCTTGAGGAGAATGATGCAACCTGAAAGTCCTACGTGGATCTGCAAAAACAAAAACAAAGATTGTCCCAATCAAAGTACACGGTGTTGTCGGCGGTGTCGACAACACCAGCGTAAAACACAGCGGAAAAATAGATCGAAAATAAAGATGCAGAACACAAACGATTTATCCACGAGTATACAAATACTCATGGAATGCCTTCAGGGCGAAAACTCCTTTATTGAATATGTGTATGTATACAAAGGAGAATGAAAGATCTCTAAAAGAGATTCTTTCGAACAATCGACTCAATACGTCCTATGAGATGTATGTGAAACCTAGGGACGTATACAAACTATCTCAGTTGAACACTCCGAAGAACACCTATACTAAAAGTCAAGAGTATGCAAACTCTATGACACACAAGAAAACGATGTTGCCTCTCGGTGTGAACAACACAACTCGTAACACCAGTGTACTGCCTATGCTAGACTGCTTAAGCTCTCGATTCTGTCCATCCTTGATCTTCAGCAGCTTCATCTATTTATAGACCTGAAGTACACATGGTGTAGAGTCCACTTCCATGATCTTGGAGTGCTCCATGATCTCCATCACTCCATGATCTCCCATGTTCTATCGTGCATGAAGGGCAATATGGAGTGGACTTGTTCTTCATCTTCTTCAACTATCTTGGACTTCTTCAACTCCACTTCTTGATCTCTTGATTTGATATTCCTCACGTTTTTCTCAAATGCACGTTGCTTCTCTTTAAGTGGAACGTGTTTGACTCCTTCAAACTCACATGTTTGATCTTCATGAATCTCCTTAAATCCTATCACAAAGAGAACACACAACAAACTTCCTAAAACTTAGGAAGATTTGTTAGTCAAGTTTGAGATTCAAATTATTCAACACGTGATTAACAAGTCAAATCTTTAAGTGAGAGAATTAAAACCTTTTCCAAATCTTATCAAATAAATCTTATCCAATTTAAATCAAATTTGAATTTAGGATAATATTGAAAAAGGAAAATTAATATTTGTTGGAAAATCCAACATTAACAATCTCCCCCTATTTTGCTTTTTCAGCTCAAAACCTAAATCAAATTGATTTTTTCCCCCTTAATTAAAACTCCCCCTCAAACCTGC
Organism: Scutellaria baicalensis; assembly: GCA_005771605.1. Lineage (NCBI taxonomy): Eukaryota > Viridiplantae > Streptophyta > Magnoliopsida > Lamiales > Lamiaceae > Scutellaria > Scutellaria baicalensis. The sequence continues at coordinate 19,296,959 of CM016726.1, forward strand.
AAAACATCAATCATCAAGACTAAGAAACAGTGATATAAGAATTTAAACAAGCAAACACAATCACCATTAATTAATCAAGAACAAAATATGCAAAGACTAATGTTTTAACAACCAAAACTCAAAATAAACAGAAACTAAAACTAAAAAATATCCAATACTCCAAATAACAAAAGAAAGCAAAAAATCTCCTAGCATCTTCAAGCTTCATCTTCATCTTCATCATCACCTTCACCTTCGGCTTCGGCCCCTTCACCTACTCCCCCTTTTTGAGCTGAAATGAGGGCATCTAGATTGTCCCTGATGCGAATCAGTCCATCAATGTGCTCGGAGAGGGAGTGCCGCTGAGATATCAACTGGGCAAGCAGAGATTCGCCAGTGTTGCGGCTGGTGTTGCCAACCGGAGGGGCAACACCAGAGGCGAGTGGTAAATCACACACACGATTTCCTTGAAGAAGGGCCTTGGCTATAGTCAGTGGAGGCTGAGGAGGGACAAGGCTCTCAAATGTGGTCAGTGTAAGGCCTTGGAATTTTAAGATAGCCGAGATGAGAGAGGGGTAGATCAAGTAGGTCGATGATGAGGAAAATTTTTCAGCAAACCTACCTAGATTTTGTAAAATCAATCTACCAAAATTAAAAGGCACTCTCAATACTATCCTATAGAGCAAGTTGGCTTGCTCCTCAGTGACCACAGTGGAATTCGATGAAGGTAACCAATTGTGTATACACACTTTGTGTAACACAGCAAAAAGAGAAGTCAAAGAAGAAGCTGGAAATTTTTTGGACCAAGACAAAACCTTCCCCCCCGTAATTTCAGAGGCCACAATATCAAGAGAGGGAAGAGGAGCATCCTCTACAACATCAGGCAACTCAAGAACAGCATTCACATCCTTAGAAAGAAAGGAAAACAAACTCCCCCTTACATAGACTACCCCATACCCGTGATGACTAGGATCACTAACATGCTTATGTAAATTGGCATAAAACTCATAAATAACAGTGGGGCAGTAGGAAGGAATGGTAGTCAAGCAATGAACAAGTTTCCTAGAAGCTAAAAACTCAACTAATCCTAATCTAGTGAAGGAATCTAGGTGCAAATTACGTTCGGCCAAAATGGGCTTTTGGCAAAGAGATGCCCAAACACTAGATGAAGGCTTAGTATAAAAGGTAGTGGAGTAAGCTTTGGAAACCTGAAAGGGAGTGCCCTTGGGCTGAAAATCAGGGGAGTCTTCCTCCTCCTCTGTTGAAGGATCAACACGAGCCTTCTCCTTATCCGAAGGTGTTGCCCTGGTGTTGGCAACACCCGGCTTGACACCGGAAGTTTTCAGCTTCAAGATGACCTTGGAGAGGGTGGTCTCCATGTCACTGTCTGATTCAGTGGAAGAGTCGACATTGTGGGTCGACTCAGGGTCCACCTCCATAGAGATGTGGGCCGAGGATGGCTTGTGAACTTCAGACTCACGGGCAGCTGGAGCAGGGTCATCGGCGGCCGAGATTGGTTCATCGGCGACAGGGGTTGGTTCGTTGGCAGTAGGGGTAGGTGCAGGACGTTTCCTCTTGACAAGGACAACGTTGGGAGTCACCTTCCCGGCGGCACGCAGACGCTGAGATCGGCGCTGTCTCTCATTGAGAGGCCGATTTGATGGTTGAAACTCCTCCACGTCGACAGGGTCAGAGGAAGCCCCCGATGGACCTTGGGCAGGCTGGGAGGAAGTAGCAGATGCCTTAGTAGGCTTCGCACTCTTAGACCTTGCCTTCAATGCGGTGCGAACAGAGGGAGTGGGCGATGTCTTCGCTGGTGTTGCGCTGGTGTCGGCAACACCATCCGATGACACCCCTGAGGCAGGAGGAGCAAGGAGCGCAGGATAGGACTCCTTTAATTTCTCAATGAATTCAAGTACGGCCGAAGGAATGGAGGAATCAGCCATGGAGATTTTGGGAGAGAGGAAATTAGGGTTTTGTTGGAATTTTGGAGAAGAAGGGGATCGATTTCTTGAAAGAGGGAGTGCGAGAGAAGAAGAGAGAGAGAGAGTGCAAAAAGTGTGAAGTGGAAGAGACTCACACCTGATTTTAAGTATTTAAACAAATATTTGAGCCTTTTCAAATTTTTAGATAAAATCAAGAGATTTTGAAGAGATATGAATTGAAGATAAAATCTCAACAATTTTGCACAATTTGAGGGATCACAAAATTCGAATTTTAAATTTGAAATTGGGTCATCCAAAAATCAAATATATCCACTATATATTATTAGGATTAAATGCAGATACTTAGGGATGCATAAGATTTAAATCCCATAAAAATCGCACACAATGTAACTGACTGGTGTTGTCCCTGATGTTACGTAACACTGCGATGACACCATACAAAATTTTTGGCTCTTGAAAATTTTTCGTTTTGTGCACACGAAATTAAATTCATACATACCTGACCTCAACCAACCTTTTGAAAAGAGAGCACTGTCGTAGCGAGCGCCATGCTTCTAGTTACTCGGTTGTGAGATCAAGTTTTTTCTTTTCGACTTGGTTGTGGTATCTCCTACACCTTTTGACAAGGAAGCATCGTCGCAGCGAACGCCGTGCCCCGAGTTACTCAGTGAGGTCACACAACACATTTTATTAAGTCACTAGGCTGCCTGAAAAGCATCGTCGTAGCGAGCGCCGTGCTCCAAGTGCTTCGTGACTTTTAGCATTTTAGTTCGAACAAAAGTGCACTATAGAATATGAGCCCTTTACCAAAATAGGTGTCCAAGCAAGTGTTTTCACATAAGAAACACACTGGTCAGATACAAACAAGCATACATATGCCTAGAAAGCCTAAAAATAAAAATTTATACTAAGGGTGTTAAGAGTGGTGTGAGCAACATGAACGGTAACACCCGTAAAACAGCATGCATATTCAAGCAATGCACAATCCGAGAGACTTCTTTAAGGAAGAAAATCTCTCTAAATCTAAGGCTTTTGTAAATATATCTGCTATTTGGTTTTCAGTGGATACATAATCAAGTTGGATTAACCCTTTCTCAACTAAATCTCGAATGAAGTGATGCCTAATATCTATGTGTTTAGTTCGAGAATGTTGAACTGGATTTTTGGAAATATTAATTGCACTCGAATTATCACAAAATAGGCTCAAAGATTCATTTTCAAAACCGTAATCATCAAGCATTTGTTTCAACCACACAAGTTGAGTACATGCACTCCCGGCGGCTACGTATTCGGATTCGGCGGTGGATAAAGAAACACAATTTTGTTTTCTACTATGCCAAGATACTAAGTTATTGCCTAAGTAGAAACAACCACCACTAGTACTCTTCCTATCATCTACATCTCCAGCCCAATCAGAATCACTAAAACCCACCAAATTAAGATTAGTGTCCTTAGTATACCAAATACCTAAATCTATCGAACCGGAAACATACCTTATGATACGCTTCACTGCTTGAAGATGCGAGATCTTAGGATCAGATTGGTAACGTGCACAGACACCAACACTATACATTATATCCGGGCGGCTAGCAGTCAAGTAGAGTAAACTGCCGATCATCGATCTATAGAGGGTGTTGTCAACACCATCGGCAACACTGTCTTTCGACAGCTTTTGGGTCGAACCCATGGGGGTTCTCATAGGTTTAGAATTTTCTAAACCAAAGCGAGATACCAAATTTTTGGCATACTTGCTTTGAGAAATGAAAATTCCTTCCTTTAATTGCTTAACCTGCAAGCCTAGAAAGTAAGTTAGCTCTCCAATCATGCTCATTTCGAAGGTAGATGACATAGCATGCACAAAATCATCAAGATCACTTTGACAAGTAGATCCAAATACAATGTCATCAACATAAATTTGAGCTATCATACAATTACGATCAGTTCTCTTAACAAAAAGAGTACGATCGGCCATGCCTCGAATGAATCCAAACTCAAGTAGGAAAGAAGTCAATCGACCATACCAAGCTCTAGGAGCTTGTTTTAATCCATATAATGCCTTCTTGAGTTTGTAGACATAATGAGGTTGATAAGGATCTTCAAAACCTTTTGGTTGTTCAACATACACTTCCTTATCTAGAAACCCATTCAAAAATGCTCCTTTTACATCCATTTGATAAAGGGTAATTTTCAAATAACAAGCAATTGCAAGAACTAACCTAATCGATTCAATTCGAGCAACGGGTGCGAAGGTCTCATCATAATCGATGCCTTCGACTTGTGTGTACCCTTGTGCTACAAGTCGTGCTTTGTTTCTTACAATGTTCCCCGACTCATCCGATTTATTTTTAAAAATCCATTTAGTTCCAATCACATTAGTATCGGATGGTCTAGGAACAAGAAACCAAACATCATTTCTAGTAAATTGTTCAAGTTCTTCTTGCATTGCTTGTATCCAAAAATTATCTTTTAAAGCTTCAGAGACATTTTTTGGTTCAATTGGAGAGACAAAACAGTAGAATTTTACCTCTGAAAATGTGGTTGACATACACACATGTCTTACCATTTCCTTGTAATTCACGGGGTCTTTTCTACGAGTTCGAACACCATCGTTTACTCCCCCTATCACCTGTGTGGTAGGGTGATTTTTTCTGATGCGAGCAGGTGGATCTCTTCGAACTTGATCAGGTAGATCATCATCACTTTCATCGGATTCAGGTTCTGCCGATGTTGTCACTGGTGTTGCCGCTGGTGTTGTCTCTGGTGTCACGACACTGGGGGCAATATCAGTATTTTCAGTTTCATGAACAACTGGAATTTCAACTAGATCAGTCACGGCATCTTCATAAGATTTACCTGTAAGATCAGAGAAGTCATCAAACACAATATTAACTGATTCTTGAATAGTCCTAGATCTTAAGTTAAAAACACGATAAGCATGACTATTCAAAGAATATCCAAGAAACACGGCTTTATCACTTTTTGCATCAAACTTAGCAAGATTATCTCTATCATTCAAAATGTAGCAAAGACACCCAAAAACATGAAAATGTTTAAGATTAGGCTTTTTCCCTTTCAAAATTTCGTAAGGGGTCATTTTGCTACCCGGTCTTAAAAAGACTCGATTGCCAATATAGCAAGCCGTATTCAGTGCTTCAGCCCAAAAACGTCGTGAGAGGTTCTTAGAACTGAGCATGACACGAGCCATTTCTTGCAGAGTTCGATTTTTCCTTTCCTCAACTCCGTTTTGTTGAGGAGTTTTAGGAGCCGAAAATTGGTGTTCAATGCCTTTCTTTTCACAAAAATCAGTAAACAATTTGTTTTCAAATTCCTTACCATGGTCAGACCTAATGCTCAAAATTTTAGAAGAAAATGAGGTCTTAATCCTAGTGTACAAAATCTTGAATTGAGAAAACGTATCTGATTTTTCACGTAGAAAGAAAATCCAAGTATATCGGGAAAAATCATCAACAATCACATAGGAATACCTCTTTCCTCCAAGACTTTCAACTTCAACTGGTCCCATTAAATCCATGTGTAAAAGTTGAAAACAATGAACAGTACCTTGGTGTTGTCCGTGGTGTGATGTAACACTGTGGGGAACACGGGTTTGTTTACCTTTAAGGCAGTCCCCACACACTATCTTACCATTGTGATTGAGGCTTGGCAGTCCTTGTACAGCCTCAAACTTCATCAACTTTTGGAGAGTTCGAAAATTCACATGGCCTAATTTTTTATGCCACAAAATCGTGTCATCAAACTTAGCCTTGTTACATGTGATATTTTCTCCAACAAGATAGCAATTGTCATGAGATCTTGTACCTGTCATGATACACATGTTAGACTTATCAAAAACTTCACAAGAATCCTTAGTAAATTTTACCTCAAGATTGTCATCACATAATTGACTTATGCTAATTAAATTAGCCATAAGACCTTCTACTAAAAATACATTAGACAACCTGGGAAAACCTGGTAGATTAAGAGTTCCTTTGCCAATGATTCTACCCTTAGCCCCTCCTCCATAAGTAACGGATCCTTCGGTAATAGGCACAAAATTACACAAGTATTCTTTAGTGCCCGTCATGTGGCGTGAGCAACCACTATCAAAGTACCAAGAACCTGAAATGTTAGACTTAAGAGCAGTAAAAACAACTTGGCAGACTTGTGCAGTTTGTTTAGGAACCCAAACTTTCTGTCCAACAGTGGTGTTGCGGGCGGTGTTGCGTGACACCGGAGGTAACACCAGACCATTTCCTCGATCATTTTTCAATTTTCGACAATATGGTCTTATATGTCCAGGTTCAAAACAGTAATGACAAACATATGTTCTTTTCCTATGACCTGAACCGTTGGATTTTATGGATTCTTTCGATTTTTCTTTCACAAAGTTGATCTTAGCATGTGAATCGACAAAAAGGTTTGGAAAAACATTATCAACAGTTTTACTTGATCCGATACCTGATTTTGTTGAATTACCTGATCCCATGATTTCACTTGCCTTGGTAGAACTTGAGTTCCATTTTGCAATTAAGGATTCCGTCTCTTCAAGCTTGAATTGCACCTTTCCAAGTTCTATGTCCTTCTTGGTGAGAGCGGTTTCCAGCTTTGCTACTGAGTTTTTCAGCACATCATTCTCCTTAGATAAAGCTTCCTTTTCCTTGGAAACAATTTCGACTAGCTTGCATTGTTTTTTCCATTCCTTAAGCAAGGAGTTATAAAGACCATGAAGTTCTTCAATGGCTTCATCTTTATCTAAGTCATCTCCAGCAAGTGAATCTGTATCATCACAAACAACATTAAGGCAGGTTATGTTAGCAAAGTCAAACAGTTCATACCTCTGTGGTGTTGTCTGCGGTGTTGTCTGCGGTGTCATGACACCGGTGTTGGCAACACCGTCGGTAACACCAGTAGCGATTTTTGCAAACAGGGCTGTGGAACTTTCAGTTTCAACTTCCTCATCATCCTCATCGTCACTCATGGATACCCAGTGATTTTTCAGACCATACTTCCTCAAGGTATTGGCACACTCATTCGCATAATGACCCCAACCCGAACAAGCTCGACATTGGATGGTATCGAGATGTTTGGGATCATTCCATCCATGATCTGAAGATGTCTTCTTAGGCTGACGTTTGGACTGAGAGGATGATCCAGTTGGCTTCCATTGGGATCTATCATTGGATCGATTGAATGGTTCCTTCCCTTTCGAACGAGGTTTCTCCTTGTTGAATTTTCTCACCATGGTGTTGAATTTCTTCGTCAACATGGCTACATTCTGCCCCTCGGTGACTTCCTCCAATGGTTCATCATCTTCTCCAGATTCTTCATTGTCTTGAGCTTGCAAGGCTATGGTTTTAGGCTTGTAGCCCGCTTCCATTTGGCTTTGAAGGTTGAGCTCAAAGGTTTGAAGAATACTTTGAAGTGTATCAAAGTCCATTATCGATAGATTGTGGACCTCCTCAATGGCGGATACCTTGATGTTGAACCTTGGTGGCAGCGTTCGAATGGCCTTAGACACGAGTTGCTTGCGTCCAATTGGTTCTTCAAGCATTTGGGCTTGATTCGAGATGTCCCGGAGCCTCTCAAAGTAGGTTCCAATGTCTTCATTCTCCGCCATGCGCATATTCTCGAACTTGGACATGATCAGCCGCAGCCGAGCCTCACGAACACACTTTGCACCTTCAAAATGCTTCTGGAGAGTATCCCAAGCATCCTTGGCATGGGCAGCGTTTTGGATCAATCGAAACACCTTGTAGTCCACCGTTTCGAAAATGACATTGATGGCCTTTTCATTGAAGTTGGTATTGTGGATCTCATCGATTGTCCACTCGGTTTGAGGTTTGAGAACCATTTCACCATGGACTTCCTTCATAGGAGCATTGTAACCTTCCAAAACGGCAGTCCAAGCACGTGCATCAATGGACTTGATCTTCGATCGTACACGAATCTTCCAATAGGCATAGTTGGAGCCATCCAAAATTGGAAGGCGTCCAAAGTTTGGATTGCAATAGTCCGCGTCCTGCATGGCTAGATCCACCACTTAGTATGTCAAGTGATGGCTTTGATACCACGTGAAAGTCCTACGTGGATCTGCAAATCAAAAACAAAAAAACTGTCCCAATCAAAGTACACGGTGTTGTCAGCGGTGTCGACAACACCAGCGTAAAACACAGCGGAAAAATAGATCGAATTGAAAGTTGCAGAACACAAACGATATATCCACGAGTATACAAATACTCGTGGAATGCCTTCAGGGCGAAAACTCCTTTATTGATTTGTGTATGTATACAAAGGAGAAAGAAAGATCTCTAAAAGAGACTCTTTCGAACAAACGACTCAATACGTCCTATGAGATGTATGTGAAACCTAGGGACGTATACAAACTATCGCAGTTGAACACTCCGAAGAACACCTATACTAAAAGTCAAGAGTATGCAAACTCTATGACACACAAGAAAAACGATGTTACCTCTCGGTGTGAACAACACAACTCTTAACACCAGTGTACTGCCTATACTAGACTGCTTAAGCTCTCGATTCTGTACATCCTTGATCTTCAGCAGCTTCATCTATTTATAGACCTTGAAGTACACATGGTGTAGAGTCCACTTCCATGATCTTGGAGTGCTCCATGATCTCCATCACTCCATGATCTCCCATGTTCTATCGTGCATGAAGGGCAATATGGAGTGGACTTGTTCTTCATCTTCTTCAACTATCTTGGACTTCTTCAACTCCACTTCTTGATCTCTTGATTTGATATTCCTCACGTTTTTCTCAAATGCACGTTGCTTCTCTTTAAGTGGAACGTGTTTGACTCCTTCAAACTCACATGTTTGATCTTCATGAATCTCCTTAAATCCTATCACAAAGAGAACACACAACAAACTTCCTAAAACTTAGGAAGATTTGTTAGTCAAGTTTGAGATTCAAATTATTCAACACGTGATTAACAAGTCAAATCTTTAAGTGAGAGAATTAAAACCTTTTCCAAATCTTATCAAATAAATCTTATCCAATTTAAATCAAATTTGAATTTAGGATAATATTGAAAAAGGAAAATTAATATTTGTTGGAAAATCCAACATTAACAAATTGGTAGGATTCTAAACCCGGGCAGGAAGGTGGGTTTAGCCCATGTGTACAGTAATAACATGTTTTGAAATTCCTTTTCTATCCTTACTATTCACAAATTATTTCCAGTTTTGGCCTTCCAATGCAAGGTTATTTCACAATTGTCATTTGATATGTTTGCTTCTTCTTCCCCAATTTTGCTCTAACCCCGATTCTTCAGCTCTCCCCCGACTGCTGAAGAAGCTCGATGACAGGCTCATCTCTCTCTCCCAATCGGAACACCGGCGAAGGTCAGATTCAACATGCACTTTCCTTCCCCTATCGATTTCATTGTTGTTTCGACATTATTGTTTCCTTTCCTTTCGTATAATACCTTCCTAGTACATGAAACACAAAAAAGTTTTAATCTTTCACTGGTGCATCTGTTTAGGAATCGGTGTTCCCCCACTTACTCGAGTGTGGCGACGGCGGCGACCCTCCAGTTGGAACCCTAATGGGAAGTATCATGGTAGAAAAAACGTGATGGTCTGAATATTCTAGGTGTTGGTATCATACAAAGTCAAGCATGAATCTCTTTTCCGTTAGATGATAACTGTTACTTTTAATGTATATATAAGTTATGTGTTCTTTGATCTAACAAATCTTTTCCATCTGTTGTCAAGTTCTTAAGGCTTGTTATGTTGCTCTAGTGCCTTCTTTGTTAGTATTTGCCTGATATTATAGTTTAATTTGTGCAATTTCCGATCTGGTTTGTATGGGGAATTTGTTGTTGGTAGAGAAGGAGAAGGCATAATTGGTGCTATTGCAATCTCCGACAATTTGCAAAATGATGCAGAATCTACTATAACTAGGTATTATTGTCTTTCCTAAACCAAATTTGAAATTTATGAATTTTTTGTTGAAGTGCTATTGGTGATTCCTCTGAAAATATATGTGTGGATGTTCGAAAATGGAATTGGTGAACCTGCTTTCAGCTGACATGAACTATGACCATTTCAGTATTTCCTCTTTTCTATATTTCTCATCTTTTTTTTTGTTGGTGTTAATGTTTGAAAGGCTTCAGCAGAAGGGAATTTGTACAGTCCTCTTGTCAGGGGACAGGGAAGAGGTAGTTGCAGCTGTAGCAAAATTAGTTGGTGTTGAAGATGAATTTGCCAATGGTTCATTAACACCACAACGGAATTCCGATGCTATTTCAAGTCTTCAAGCGTCAAGTCATCGAGTTGCTATGGTAACTGCTTAATTAATTCTTATAGATTGAATATATGTAAAGGTCAAATGCTCTCTTTGGTTGTGCAATTAGCGGCTTTCATCAATGAAAATTTAAGTTGTGTGGAGGCATCCCACTCCCAGTGATCATTACTGCTTTATTGTTCTCATGGTAAAATAATTAACTTGCGTGAACTTGCAAGTATGACAGTTGATTATCAGCAAGTTTTATTAAGTAGAGCTGTTTATGGTAAATTAGATGTGTCATTCGATGAAATATCTATTTTAGCTGGCCTCTTATAAAGATCTCAGATGTTAGTTGTAAGTAAGAGATCAAGTTATATTGTAGTTCAACTTTGGTTCAAATATTGGTTGGTTTGATATTTATTTTGTTGGTGATTCGACTGTCTTATATGTAATATATGTCTTCTTCTACTTTGAATTACTTATTAACTTCTGTCTTCATTTTATTTCTATGTTTTAAGATCGAATCTTGTATTTGGAATTGCGTTTTTGAAACCAAAGAAGTGTAGCCTTAATTTTAGATGAGAACATGTTTAATATACATGACGTAATTTAGAAGGGTTTGTTGCTAATGATTACATGATCAAGAATGAAATAAAGATTAAATAGCATAATGTGATGCAACTACTTTATTAAATAGCATTGCACATCTTTTTTGCCATTTATTTTCACATTTAATAACTTTTTTTAATGTGGTGGGTTATTTTAGTAAATTGACATATTATATTCACATTAACCAATATACCAAACAACAAATAAAAAAACAAACCAACTTTAACAAACCTCCAATCATCCATACCAAACAATAAAAATTTAGTCAAACCTACTACAAAACATCCACACCAAACAACCAATTTATAATTGTGAACAGTGTAATCCCTCCTTTTTTATCAGTCCCTGTCAATCCCAACCTATGTACCGAACGACCCCTTAGTCTCATTTGATAGTGACTACACCAAGATTTTCAGTTAAATGTTATAGGGCAATTCTATACACACCCCATCTATACACTTATTCCTTTTTTTATTATTTTAATTTTCATGTGTATAGATGGGGTGTGTTTAGTATTGTTGGGGTGTGTATAGAATTGCCCAATGTTATATTGTTCCTCATAATATATAAGAGAGCAAACTCATATATATTTGGTTCATCATCAACAAAAGACGTATTCTAGAAAGACATGCATCCTTTAACATATTTTTTTGAGCAAACGCTAAATCATTTAATTTACATGTACAGAAAAAAAAAAGGAAAAAAAAAAAAAAGACCGATTGAAGAAAAGTAAGTTCAAAATTTGGGATATTCAAGAAAAAACATAAGAAATTTTGAATTTTAGTGGCAGTTGAGGGTGAATGAAATTGTACATTGAAACATGGCAATGTCATGTACTACTGATATTTAATTTGTTTTGTTCTTTTTATAGTAATTAATACATACAAATTTATTATTTTGTCTAAAAAAAATTACACAACAAATATATTATTTTCTCTTCTGTAAATGCAAGATCCTTCCTCTCTTCTTCCCAGTTTATTGTTTTGTGTTTTTTTATCTTTTTGTTGATGAATCCCTCCCTCTAAAATCTGCCCTTTTGTTTCTCTCTTCTTTGTTATATATCTCCTTCTCTCTTTTTCCTTTCTCATGGGCTTTTTTATATATATGTATTGGGCTTTAATAAACATATAAATATATATATATATATATGTATTAAATGATATTGGGCTTCGTAAATGGGCCGGTGTAATTAAATTAGATTGAGCCCAATATATGATCCATATCAACCACTCCCCCCATAGTGTGGCCCAAAGATGTTTGCCACGCAGAACTGATTTGGCCACGAATTTTGCAGAACTCACATTCCACATATCACAATGCAGCAATAAATAATTTTTCATAAACTAGCAGATGTGATTGTCATCTTATCAGATCTGATTCAATTAAATCTGCCAACGATTGTTTTTCTTTCTTTCCCGTTATTGTTATACACGCGTCTTTCGGAAAAGTGGGGGGGGGGAAGAAAAAGGGATTTGAATCGTTTTAAATACCTGGAAACTTCTACATTGTTTTCTTTGATACTGAGATTCCCGAATATATGCCTTTACTTAGTCTTTATTCAGAGATCTATAGTGCACGCTTGTTGAGATGATTACACATCCGTTAAATAATAGAAGTAAATATAAAGATCTGGCATCTGCTAGAAGAAACATAAGATTTAAACAAAGTTAGTTGAGTCTCTGCTCCGCAGGTCAGAGGATGACGCAGACGTAAAAGTCTGGCCTCTGCCAGGAAGACGTAAAATGAGACCGCGTTGACTGAGTCTCTGCTCCGCAGGTCAGAGGATGAACGCAGACGTGAAAGTCTGGCCTCTGCCAGGAAGACGTAAAATGAGACCGCGTTGACTGAGTCTCTGCTCCGCAGGTCAGAGGATGAACGCAGACGTGAAAGTCTGGCCTCTGCCAGGAAGACGTAAGATGAGACCGCGTTGACTGAGTCTCTGCTCCGCAGGTCAGAGGATGAACGCAGACGTGAAAGTCTGGCCTCTGCCAGGAAGACGTAAGATGAGACCGCGTTGACTGAGTCTCTGCTCCGCAGGTCAGAGGATGAACGCAGACGTGAAAGTCTGGCCTCTGCCAGGAAGACGTAAGATGAGACCGCGTTGACTGAGTCTCTGCTCCGCAGGTCAGAGGATGAACGCAGACGTGAAAGTCTGGCCTCTGCCAGGAAGACGTAAGATGAGACCGCGTTGACTGAGTCTCTGCTCCGCAGGTCAGAGGATGAACGCAGACGTGAAAGTCTGGCCTCTGCCAGGAAGACGTAAGATGAGACCGGTAATTCCACTTCTTATCAGTAGCTCCGACGTAGAACTGATAACTGACAGATCTGAAAATAATTAGAAAATCCAATTTAGAACAGATAATTGACAGATCTGAAAATAATTAGAAAATCTAATTTAGAACAGATAATTGACAAATCTGATTTGAGAACTAATTTTGGCAGATTCGAGCAGATCTGAAAGAACTGATTTTGGCAGATCTCCGATTTTGGCAGATCTGAGAAGATCTGATTATTGTGGCAGATCTAAGCAGATTCTCTGGGATAAAACTGATTATCCATATCTGACGAGCTGATCTGATTTCCATATCTGATAACAATATCCAATCAATTGGGCAGCTGTGGACAAGTAGTCTGGGTTGGGCGTAGAAATGACTTTCCATATCTGATCATAATTTATAGAGCAGATTTGCAAAGCAGAACTGATATACAAATCAAAAGTAATCTGATTTGCAATTCTGGGGCAGAATTGAGTAGAGCTGATCTGATAATAATAATTTACGAGCTGAGCAGAACTGATGTGGACAGATCTTGATCTACTCCTAACTGGATAAAAGATGCGACTTCTGTTCGGATAAAGCGGATCAGACTTCACGTACCATTAGAAATAATCTTCAGATCTAATTTTCTTTCAAATGTAGCTTCTAATTTTTGTGATAACCTGATATGATAAGAAACTGGTATGCAAATAACTGATCATGCCACATCTAATATTATTTTTATAGTATAACTTCACGATAACAGATTAGTTATCATAAACTAATTATTTAAAACAACATGTACATTTTGTTTGAATCTTGCTAAAACCATATTACAAATCATGATATATTAAATACTTTAAGTCACATAGTTCTACCAACAATCATTCCATCATATTTAGAAATATACCAATCAAATATTTGTAATCTTTTGCTAAAATTTTCATAATAAAGGGTCAGTCAGTCAGGTGAAATAAGAATAAATAACAAATAACTAACCAAAGGCAGTAAATGAGATCAAGAGAAAGACAGAAGCAAATATAGCAGGATTAGAGATAAGATAGTATAAGAGCAAAATTAGCAGAATCGCAAATTTTCAGAGGTGATGAGATAAGAGCTGATTTCGGCAGATCCATGCAGATCTGTTTTAAGAACACTGATTTAGCAGATCTGATTTGAGAATGCTGAATAAGAACTGATTTCGGTAGATCCACGCAGATCTGTTTTAAGAAGATAAGAGCTGATTTCAACAGATCCATGCAGATTTGTTTTAAGAAGGCTGATTTCAGCAGATTTGATGAGAGCTGATTTCGGCAGATCCATGCAGATTTGTTTTAAGAACGCTGTTCAGCAGATCTGATTTGAGAGAGGTAGATCTGAGCAAATCCAAAATTCGCAGACAGATCTGATTTGAGAGGCAGATCTGAGCAGAACCAACATTCGCAGACAAATCTGATTTGAGAGGTAGATCTGAGCAAATCAAAACTTCACATATAGATCTAATTTGAGAATAATTCTTCAAGAACATCTTGAAGAACATCTCCTTCACCGCCTACCCATCGGAAATCCTCACCATCGTGGGCCCCAGCGGAGCCGGAAAATCCACCCTCCTCGACATCCTTGCCGCCAGAACCGCCGTCACAAGCGGCTCCCTCCTCCTCAACGTCGCCCCTCTCAACCCCTCCATCTATCGGAAACTCTCTGCCTATGTTCCTCAACACGATGCATGTCTTCCTTTACTCACCGTTGCAGAAACCTTCGCATTCTCAGCCCGTCTGCTCCACCCAGAAATCTCCGACATCTTCACCGTCGTCTCCACCTTTTTCGACGAGCTCAACCTCAAACACCTGCCGGACATCCGCCTCGTCAAGGGCTGAGCCTCCTCCGAGACAAAAGACGTCATCAGATACAAAAGCTCCAGATTCCATGAAATAATGACTCTATACAGCAGGTTCTGGAAAATCATCTATAGAACAAAGCAACTACTTTTAACAAACACCTTGCAGGCATTAGGAGTCGGCCTGGTTCTGGGCACCATATACATAAACATCGGACTCGAGAAATCAGGGATCGAGAAGAGACTAGGCCTATTCGCCTTCACACTCACCTTCCTTCTCTCCTCCACAACAGAAAACCTCCCAATCTTCATCAACGAAAGGCCCATTCTCCTGTTCGCAATCGCCATAGTTTACTCAGTCTCAGTCTACTTCCTAGTGGGTCTCTGCGCAACATGGCAGGCCTTCACATACTTCGTCTTAGTCAGCTGGGTAATCATTCTAATGGCGAACTCATTCGTCCTCTTCCTCAGCACCATCGCACCAAACTTCATCACCGGAACATCGCTGCTAAACTTGCGCAACATCGTGTTTGATTGCAGCCTGTGTAGGCAACGAATATCCAGCGCAAGATCCGAAGGCGTAAGAGCCACAAACAGCAACAAATGTACTGAGATACACCATGAATCTATCGTCGTTGCTACTTCGAACACCATTTCCGGCAAGAAGTGGAGCTTGATTCGAAGCCATGGTGATGCTCAGGAAGTGGAGTGAGAATGAAATCAGAACGAGAGACGGTGAGGAAGAAGGAGACTCACTTCTTCCCCTCCGTTTCCCACAGACGGCGCCATTTTGTAAATGCAAGATCCTTCCTCTCTTCTTCCCAGTTTATTGTTTTGTGTTTTTTATCTTTTTGTTGATGAATCCCTCCCTCTAAAATCTGCCCTTTTGTTTCTCTCTTCTTTGTTATATATCTCCTTCTCTCTTTTTCCTTTCTCATGGGCTTTTTTATATATATGTATTGGGCTTTAATAAACATATAAATATATATATATATATGTATTAAATGATATTGGGCTTCGTAAATGGGCCGGTGTAATTAAATTAGATTGAGCCCAATATATGATCCATATCATCTTCAAAATTAAGATTTGAGTGGCCAATGACCCTCACACGTGTTTAGGTCCATCCGGATTTAGGATGAGCTCAGTCAAATCCCTGTTTGGACAAGTATTTACAAAATCCTTCAATCCTACCCTACTTTACCTGCTTTTCTACAATTCCTAATAAAAATATTCACTTTTTCTACAACTCCCAATACAAAAACATCTATTTTTTCTACAATTTTCAATGTGACAATGATATCTTGACTATAATCCTACCCTATAAAATCTCAATACAAACATAAGATTATCAAAATCCACCTTTTTTAAATCCTTTCAAATCCTAAATCCAAACTCACAAAATTCACCTCTACCCCGGTCCAAACATGCCTCAGTGATTGCATCTCTTAATTATATAATTATGTTAGACTCTTACCTAGCTATCTATATATCCTAGCTCCTATTTGTACCACAACTACTATTACAACTACTTGTTGAGAATTTGTGATTTTTCTTAAAGATATCCATCCTCAAGTCGTTTTACAATCATATTAAAACCTCCTTGTGGTTGAAGTTTGTTTTCTATTTCTTCTAATCATGATTTCTTTCCTATCTTTAGTTATTCTCATATTGAAAATTTGCAATTGCTACCTAAAATTAATTTCTGATATATTTTCAGCAAAGTTTGTCGGGAAATTAGAAAATGTAATTCACCTGAGTATTAGATAAAATCATAAATGCATGAATAGTATGTTAAAATGATCCTTATTAATTCAAAGTCAAATTATAAACTCAAGATTGGCTTCATGATTCTCATCTGATCCAATGCTTGAATCAAACAAAATTCATTCTAGATTTTGAACATTTCTTGTTCGAATCAAGTTTGAATTGAATGAGAATCGTTAATTAATTGACCTGAGGTTATAATTTGACATTGAAAGTGAGTCATTTTAATGTATCACTTATGCATTTTGATTGATGTTTGCGTTTTTTAGGTTTGTGATGACTGTTTTGAGCCAGAATATGTATCCAAATTTGAGTTCAATCAGGTAGCAATTACAAAATTTTAAAAAGAATACCTAGTGATCAAAAAACTTTTGAGTTTAGGTTTAAAATGATTAAGATAACTAAGTAGTAAGTTTATATTAACCCTACCTTTGATTGTACAAGGAATTAATTTGATTTTCTTTTTAATCATGAAAGTCGAAATATTTTAAGAAATATGCATGGAAAACCAAAAATATATATATACTAAAGCCAAAAACGTATATACTCATGGTGTATATATCCCTGAATACATTACTAGTTGAGAAAATTTCATTTTACGTCCACTTAAAACGTTACTGTCCATTTTACGTCCATTTATTTTTAGGGTTTCACATTTAGTCCAATTACAATCAAAATCGATCAATTTTGGTCAATTGGGGGTGATTGCATCTCAATCGCCCCCAATTTTGAATTTTTGATAAGCCACATCAGCTGCCACGTGTGTTCCGATAAGCCACGTCAACTGCCACATGTGCTTCGATAAGCAACGTTAGCTGCCACGTGTGCTCCGATAAGCCACATCAGCTGAATTCAACCGGAAAATCGATCTCCGGCGGTCAAAGGACCAAAATTGGTCGATTTTGATTGTAATTGGACTAAATGTGAAACCCTAAAAATAAATGGACGTAAAATGGACAGTAGCGTTTTAAGTGGACGTAAAATGAAAATTTCCCATTACTAGTTTGATATGTACTTATAAAATATTAGTATTAATGATGTATCCTTAAAAATATTAATTACATACTTATAAAATATTACTTGTATATCAGATATCAGTCCCACACTATAAAAAAAGGTACAACAACCATTCTCAAATATTAAAAGACTTGGATGCATATTAACCACACATTAGTCGAAAAGAACGGACAACAAACAAAAGAACGGACTAAATGACACAATTAAACAAGCAATTTTGGGAAGCTGGGTTGCGTAGAGAAAACGACTTTACACAAATTCACGGCATAAGCAAATTAACCTAAAATTAAAAAGAAAAAAAAAAACATTATTTGTCTTTTATATCTTAAATAGTATCCCACCTTATGATGCAGATTGTGATAATTCAAGTTAATTATAGGACAAACAAGTTTTATAACATTTTTTATCAACACTCCTCCCAAAATTAAAAGAAAAACCTTACAACTAAAAGGGAAAAAACCAAAAAAAAAAAAAAAAAAAACCCTTATTTGACCCAAAAAAAAAAAAGGTTCACGTTCTATTTATTTGGAGGAATTTTTTTGAAATTCAAAGTCGAAAATCCATCGATGATACTTGGATGAATGCTTAGTTGAAATTTATCATTCTCATTTTAACTATATCATTTAGCAATATAGGTGGATTTCAATTTCACTCACTTTTAAAATCCATTCATCTGAAATCTCAAAATTTAAATGGAGTCTCATATTTTTTTAAATATATACAACCTTAAAATTTTGAAAATCTTAATAGATGTACAACTATTTATAATCCTTAAATGCTCTAATCTTCAATCATATCCATGCATTTCTCCATCATCTTAAACAATTTGAAATCCACTCATATCACTGGAAAATTAGTTTAAAATAATGGGAAATTTTCATTTTACGTCCACTTAAAACACTACTGTCCATTTTATATCCATTTATTTTTAGGGTTTCACATTTAGTCCAATTACAATCAAAATCGACCACTTTTGGTCCTTTGACCGCCCAAGATCGATTTTCCGATTGAGTTCAACTGATGTAGCTTATCGAAGCACACATGGCAGCTGACGTGGCTTATTGGAGCACAAGCGACAGCTGATGTGGCTTATCAGAAATTCAAAATTGGGGGCGATGCAATTGACCAAAATTGATCAATTTTGGTTTTAATTGGACTAAATGTGAAATCCTAAAAATAAATGGACGTAAAATGGACAGTAGCGTTTTACGTGGACATAAAATGAATTATTCCCTTAAAAATGATAGTGACTTGAAATCCATCTTAATATGAAAATTAGTTTAAAATGAAGGTGATGAATTTTAAATCCACATCTAATTAAGTATTTCAAATCTCTCCACAAATATCTCTCGGTTGTCATTCAATCACAACCTTAATTTTTTTTTCTTTGATGGGTTTATATTAAAATAAAACAAATATTTATCTCACATCGGCTTTGTGAACAAAGAGGAAGAAACCCTCGTTAAGGGTGTCTTTGTTACAAGTGTACCCCAATATTGGGCCGGCCCCCAGTCAGTATGTGTTTTAGTCTTGTGTTTGATTCTAGTTAAATTATTTTCTTGATTTCTCTTTTAGAGGGTGGTGTAAGAAATGTGATACTCATTCAAAGCTTGTAAGAGTGTGAAGTGTAGGGTGAGAAAAAGAAAAATATGGTGTGATCGAAAGAATTTGTCACCATAGTAATATTCTTCTTTTGGGTCGTGGTTTTTCTCCAATTTTGAAGTTTTCCGCCTAAATTATTGTGTTGTGGATTGTAGTTTCATTTCCTCTTATTTCTCGTCCAGTACTTCTTTTTCCCAAGAAATGAAAGGGGATCGATGGTGTCTTCCCAACACTTTTCGCATTTGTCAATATGATGTGATCAATGTCTTTAATATAGTATGATCCCAATTTTGATGATATGAACTAACACTAACGGTACATAACACAATAATAAAAAAATTTAAAATTTAATGAGGAAAATATAATTATTTAAGTTATAAAAAAAGAAATATTTTTTTGTACAAATTAGCATGGCAGTGTAGGTACAATAATATTGTAGTGGGGTGTCTATAAATAAACTCATAATCAAGCAATAACTACCATAGTCACATAGTAGATTGATCCTTCTTTCATGGAGATTTTTTCCCTACTTCAGTATTTCCTCCTTTTCTTCATCTTCCTCCTTGTAATTAACCAATATCTAAGATCAAAAAATGGTCAAAAATTGCCACCAGGTCCTTGGAAAATCCCAATTTTAGGAAACCTGCATTTGCTAATAGGTTCTCTCCCACACCATGCACTGAAAGAAGTAGCAAGAAAATATGGGCCTCTCATGTACATCAAGCTGGGAGAGCTCCCCTTTATCGTCGTCTCGTCTCCGAAAATCGCCAAAGAAATCACGAAAACGAAAGATGTTGCGTTTGCCGATAGACCTCATCTCATGCTTGCTACTATAGTCTTATACAACGCCACCGACATAGCATCAGCTCCTTACGGAGAATACTGGAAAATGATGCGCAAATTATGCGTTTTGGAATTCCTGAGTCACAAAAAGGTTCAATCTTTCCATAATTTAATGGAGAACGAGGTGTTACGCCTTGTTGATTCTGTTCGGTTTTCTGCAGGAGGGGTTCCCATTAATCTGACTCAAAAGATTGTGTCTGTTGAATGTGAGATCATTTGCAGAGCCACTGTTGGGCGTGCTTGCAAGGATCAAGAATCCTTGATAATGATCATCAAAGAAGCTGTGGCAATTGCAGCCGTTTTCAATCTTGCAGATTTGTTCCCATCAATGAAGTTTCTCCATTTTCTGTCAGCAGGTTCCAAGAAAAGACTGGAAAACTTGCGCGACCGGGTTGATTGCATTCTTGAAGATATCATTCGACAACACGAGGAGAAGAGAGGCGGTGGAGATGGGGAAGTCATCGAGCAAGAAGACATGCTTGATGTTTTCTTCAGAGTTAGCGAGAGACAAGACCTTCAAGTTCCTATTACTAGGGATAACATCAAAGCCAACATACTCGTAAGTATCAGTTCTGGTCATTACAATCTACATTTCTTTTAGAATTATTCTTTTAATCATTAACTTTTTGATTTTAGAAACTTTATTCATACATTTATATTTTGGAAAATAAAAAATTTGACTCATATTCAAGCTGAACGGCCAAATCGAGTTTAATACCCAAAATGTTAATGGATTATCAAAACAGATTATAAGCTACTACACAAAATTGATAGAACTGATAAATTATTTGACAAAAATAGCTCGAAAGTCATGGTGAACGTGCTAATTATCATGTGCAAATTTAGTCCAATTCTACTGTTTGGGCTGAATTTTGATGAAATTTCTGAAATTTTAGAAGATAAATGATAAAATTGTCAGTTTTAAAAAATAATAGGTAAAACTATTGGAATTGAAAAATTAATGGATTAAAATAATAGTTAATTCTCACTTAATAATATATAGTGGCTAAATTAGGGTTTCACTTGGCAGGAAATGTTTATAGCCGGAATAGAGACTTCGTCTTTGGTCATAGAATGGGCGATGTCAGAACTGATGAAGAATCCCCGAGTCTTAGAAAAGGCACAAGCAGAAGTGAGACAGGTTCTCCAAGGCAAGACAAGATTCATGGAAACTGACATCCAAAAACTGAAGTACCTCAAAATGATCATCAAAGAAACCCTAAGGTTACATCCACCTGGTCCACTGCTGTGCCCGAGACGTTGCAGGGAGCAATCGAAGGTCGATGGGTACGACATTCCCATCAATACATTAGTTATGGTCAATGTTTGGGCCATTGGAAGAGATCCTGAGTTCTGGTCGGAACCTGATAAATTTGAACCCCAGAGATTCGAAGATGTTGCCACTGATTTCAAAGGTAACCATTTCGAGTTTATACCGTTCGGAGCGGGAAGAAGGATTTGTCCAGGAATCATGTTTGGCTTAGCAGGTGTTGAACTCTCTCTTGCTCATTTGTTGTTCCACTTTGATTGGAAAATTCCTTTTGGGATTAGTCCACAAGAATTTGACATGATGGAGAATTTTGGTGCTTCAGCTGGGAGGAAGAATAATCTGTGTCTTATTGCAGAATACCACCAACCCAACGTTTCATCTCATTCTTAATTTCCATGCAAGAAGATTATGTGAAGATCGGAGTGGATCGATCCTCTATTACATTTGGCGTTATATATATTTTGTATTTCATAACATGATTTACACATCATGTGTTAAATAATGATGTCATCAAATACATGTCATGACCTAGTGAAAATGGTAAAATATCCACGGTGGACGACTCTTGATATGTCCACCGTTGACGTGTAATGATCTCATCCCATGTAACACAAAATGTAATAGACATCTCGTGTGATGTTCGGAACAATATTATAGGCAATAAATATTATAGTTTTGCAGATTGATACCCCATAAATATTTTTAACCGTTAAAAAAGGGCTTGATTTATCAGACGTCCAATGGGTCATCTTAATTTTCTTTTCGTAATTAATCTTTTATGAGTAGGACTCTTGTGAGACCGTCTCACGGATCCCCTTCCATGAGACGGATCTTTTTGACCCGCTTAGGCCCAGCCCAATCATCTCAAATTTAGCCCATGAAGCCCAACCCATAATATTATACAATTATATAGTTGAACCCATAAATCCCAAAACAAAAGGAATAAATCTGTACAAGTCGCACCATCGCGTCGCATGCAAGAAAGAAGAAACTTGTCGCACAACCATCACCACCATCGCACCGTCATAGTCAGATGGGGATTCTCCGTGACAGCGATGGATTTCATAGGCTGGACGGGCATGGGTGCCGAAAGTATTCCGGTGGCGATGTTGTAGAAAACGGTGATGATGAGAGTGGTGGAGAGATCGAGATTGGAGACTAGAGTGAGTGCCAACACTATGGGGATGTAGGTGCCGAGGTCGTCGACGACCCGCTGAGTTCGGAGAGGAGGGACGTCTTGAGGCGGAGAGACGTCGTGAGGCAGTGGTGCCACCCTGAAGGTGGTGGAGGAGCGGCGCGATGGTTTCCGGGTGGGACATATTGGGGATGAACTCTGTGTCCAACTTCCACACCACCAATGCATTTATCTCTCATCCAAAAATTATTTATTATTATTATTGTAAAGTTTTATTATTATTATTGTAAAGTTGGAGGAAGAATGACGCAAAAGAAGATGACCAGACTACTTCACCACCTTTCATCAAATCGTCATCATCTCTCTCATATATATGATAGTTATCCTTGATATGAGATTAATTAATGTAAAAATTGATAAGCTAATCAAATCTGTAAAATCAAGATTGGAAATAAACTCATGTGCTTAAAAGTGACATCCATATACTTAAAACACATACTTGAATCGAAATACTTATGCAAACGAATAAAAAACAGTATAAAGTCAGAATCAATACTTATATTTTAAAAAAACATACTTATGTGCTTAAAAAACATACTTGGACCAAAATGGACAAAAAATATGACAGAAAGTTAGAATACATGCTCATTTTGATAATCAATACTTACATACTCATTTTCAGAATCAATATTTATGTGCTTAAAAGACATACTTATGTACGTGCTTAAAAGGTATATTTGGACCAAAAATATGAAAGAATATTAGAATACATACCCATGTTCAGAATCAATATTTATGTGCTTAAAAGACATATTTGGACCAAAAATATGAAAGAATATTAGAATACATACTCATATTCAGAATCAATACTTATGTGCTTAAAAGACATACTTAGGTGCTTAAAAGACATACTTGGATCAAAAAAACTTATGCAAACAAATTTAAAACAGTTAAGTGAGAATTAATACTTATGTGTTTAAAAGACATACTTATGTGCTTAAAATGCATACTTGAACCGAAAATATGAGAGAAAGTCAGAATACATACTCATGTTCAGAATTAATATTTATGTGCTTAAAAGACGTACTTATGGATGCAAAAGACATACTTATATTTATTTTGGTGTTTTGAAACTTTATTCTAATGCATGAAGTGAGTAAATAAAACTAATACTTACTGGTGGAAAAGACGTACTTATGGATGCAAAATACATATTTATTTTGGTGTTTTGAAACTCTATTCTAGTGCATGCAGTGAGTAAATAAAACTCATACTTATAGGTCGAGAAAGATGTACTTAGGGATAAAATATTTTTCCCTTCTTTTATTTATTTATATTAAATCACTAATTTAGAGAACTACAATTCTCATAAAGAACAATAAGTGAAAATTGGATGGAAAAATGAAATACAAACAACAAATACTTATAGCTTGAAAGATGTACTTGTAGATTTAAAACACATACGTTTACTAAAATTCATTGAGAAATTAAAAATAGCATGAGAAATCAAAAACAAAACACAAATACTTATAGTTTTAAAAGACATGCTCATAGATCTAAATGTATACTTAAATTATATGAGCACTTCACTTTGATAAAATATCTTTGTTTTATTTTATTTTGATAATGATCGACTAACTTAATAGCCACAACTTACACGAAGAATATTAAATCAAAACCCGATGGAAAATTTGAGAAGGTTTATTCACACACCCACCCTCTAAACCTTCTG